>JAVTVY010022484.1:0-87524 GCA_036873755.1 Hanleya hanleyi | reverse complement strand
TTCTCTATGTTAAAGCCGTATACCACAGTCATAAGTAGCTGCTGATATCTGGAGATTTTTCGACGTTCGTAAAGTTAGACCGCGGTTCGCAGTTCGCTATTCGTTATTCGAGGGGACCAGTCATTATTTCCTCAGACATGGAGAAAAACATCTGTATTTTCCTTATTATGAGTATTTTGAACTCCAAACTCTGCATAGTAAGAGAGAAAGTCCTGCTTCATATGTTTTCATATTCATATCCCAAATCTGACGCCAGGGGCCGCTGGTAGTGGCGCTGTTATGAGTATCTGGCTATCCGAATAGCGGTCTGGCCTATCTGAATAGCGGTCTACCTTGCCATATCCCATAATACAAATGCTTCGAACTTCTAAATAGGACTGTTCAGAGAGTATATCACGAGCTAGAAGATGGAGTCTTCAGTTCCCATATCGGTCGCCAGGGGGCGCTTCTATGAATGCCCGTTTACATGTCGGTCTGAATAGCGGTCTGTCATATCTGAATAGCGGTCTAGACCGCCAGAGACAATAATATATACACTTCGAACTTATAAATAGGTATAATGAGAGAGTATTTCATTGGCTACAAGTTGAAGTCATCAGTCCCTACATCGGACGATAGGGGGCGCTACTACGAATGACCGTTTACATGCTGGTCTGAATAGCGATCTGGCATATCTGAATAGCGGTCTAGATCCCCAGAGACAATAATATATACACTTCGAACTTATAAATAGGTATAGCGAGAGAGTATTTCATTGGCTATAAGTTGGAGTCATCAGTTCCAACGTCGGTCGCCAGGGGGCGCTACTATGAGTGACCGTTTACATGTCGTTCTGAATAGCGGTCTGTCCTATCTGAATAGCGGTCTAGATCGCCAGAGACAATAAGATAAACACTTCGAACTTATAAATATGTATAATGAGAGAGTATTTCATTGGCAACAAGTTGGAGTCATCAGTTCCAACATCGGTCGCCAGGGGGCGCTACTATGAGTGACCGTTTACATGTCGTTCTGAATAGCGGTCTGCCATATCTGAATCGCGGTCTAGATCACCAGATACAATAATATATACACGTCGAACTTATAAATAGGTATAACGAGAGATTATTTCATGGGCTACAAGTTGGAGTCATCAGTCCCTACATCGGACGATAGGGGGCGCTACAACGAATGACCGTTTACAAGCCGGTCTGAATAGCGGTGTGGCATATCTGAATAGCGGTCTAGATCGCCAGAGACAATAATATATAGACTTCGAACTTATAAATAGGTATAACCAGAGAGTATTTCATTGGTTACAAGTTGGAGTCATCAGTTCCAACATCTGTCGCCAGGGGGCGCTACTATGAGTGACCGTTTACATGTCGTTCTGAATAGCGGTCTGTCCTATCTGAATAGCGGTCTAGATCGCCAGAGACAATAATATAAACACTTCGAACTTATAAATAGGTATAATGAGAGAGTATTTCATTGGCTACAAGTTGGAGTCATCAGTCCCTACATCGGACGATAGGGGGCGCTACTACGAATGACCGTTTACATGCTGGTCTGAATAGCGGTCTGGCATATCTGAATAGCGGTCTAGATCCCCAGAGACAATAATATATACACTTCGAACTTATAAATAGGTATAGCGAGAGAGTATTTCATTGGCTACAAGTTGGAGTCATCAGTTCCAACATCGGTCGCCAGGGGGCGCTACTATGAGTGACCGTTTACATGTTCTGAATAGCGGTCTGTCCTATCTGAATAGCGGTCTAGATCGCCAGAGACAATAATATAAACACTTCGAACTTATAAATAGGTATAATGAGAGAGTATTTCATTGGCTACAAGTTGGAGTCATCAGTTCCAACATCGGTCGCCAGGGGGCGCTACTATGAGTGACCGTTTACATGTCGTTCTGAATAGCGGTCTGCCATATCTGAATAGCGGTCTAGATCACCAGATACAATAATATATACACGTCGAACTTATAAATAGGTATAACGAGAGAGTATTTCATGGGCTACACGTTGGAGTCATCAGTTCCAACATCTGTCGCCAGGGGGCGCTACTATGAGTGACCGTTTACATGTCGTTCTGAATAGCGGTCTGTCCTATCTGAAAAGCGGTCTAGATCGCCAGAGACAATAATATAAACACTTCGAACTTATAAATAGGTATAATGAGAGAGAGAGTATTTCATTGGCTACAAGTTGGAGTCATCGGTCCCTACATCGGACGATAGGGGGCGCTACTACGAATGACCGTTTACATGCCGGTCTGAATAGCGATCTGGCATATCTGAATAGCGGTCTAGATCGCCAGAGACAATAATATATACACTTCGAACTTATAAATAGGTATAATGAGAGAGTATTTCATTGTCTACAAGTTGGAGTTTTCAGTCCCTACATCAGACGCTAGGGGGCGCTACTACGAATGACCTTTTACATGCCGGTCTGAATAGCGGCCTGCCATATCTGAATAGCGGTCTAGATCGCCAGGGACAATAATATATACACTTAGAACTTATAAATAGGTATAGCGAGAGAGTATTTCATTGGCTACAAGTTGGAGTCATCAGTCCCTACATCGGACGATAGGGGGCGCTACTACGAATGACCGTTTACATGCCGGTCCGAATAGCGGTCTGGCATATCTGAATAGCGGTCTAGATCGCCAGAGACAATAATATATACACTTCGAACTTATAAATAGGTATAATGAGAGAGTATTTCATTGGCTACAAGTTGGAGTTTTCAGTCCCTACATCAGACGCTAGGGGGCGCTACTACGAATGACCGTTTACATGCCGGTCTGAATAGCGGTCTGCCCTATCTGAATAGCGGTCTAGATCGCCAGAGACAATAATATCAACACTTCAAACTTAAAAATAGGTATAGTGAGAGAGTATTTCATTGGCTACAAGTTGGAGTCATCAGTCCCTACATCGGACGATAGGGGGCGCTACAACGAATGACCGTTTACATGCCTGTCTGAATAGCGGTCTGGCATATCTGAATAGCGGTCTAGATCGCCAGAGACAATACTATATAGACTTCGAACTTAGAAATAGGTATAGCGAGAGAGTATTTCATTGGTTACAAGTTGGAGTCATCAGTTCCAACATCTGTCGCCAGGGGGCGCTACTATGAGTGACCGTTTACATGTCGTTCTGAATAGCGGTCTGTCCTATCTGAATAGCGGTCTAGATCGCCAGAGACAATAATATAACACTTCGAACTTATAAATAGGTATAGCGAGAGAGTATTTCATTGGCTACAAGTTGGAGTCATCAGTTCCAACATCGGTCGCCAGGGGGCGCTACTATGAGTGACCGTTTACATGTCGTTCTGAATAACGGTCTGTCCTATCTGAATAGCGGTCTAGATCGCCACAGACAATAATATAAACACTTCGAACTTATAAATAGGTATAATGAGAGAGTATTTCATTGGCTACAAGTTGGAGTCATCAGTTCCAACATCGGTCGCCAGGGGGCGCTCCTATGAGTGACCGTTTACATGTCGTTCTGAATAGAGGTCTGCCATATCTGAATAGCGGTCTAGATCACCAGATACAATAATATATACACGTCGAACTTATGAATAGGTATAACGAGAGAGTATTTCATGGGCTACAAGTTGGAGTCATCAGTCCCTACATCGGACGATAGGGGGCGCTACTACGAATGCCCGTTTACATGCCGGTGTGAATAGCGGTCTGTCCTATCTGAATAGCGGTCTGGCCTATCTGAATAGCGGTCTGTGTTGCTGGAGTCGATGATATAAATGCTTCGAACTTAAAAATAAGCATATTGAGATATTGAGAGAGTATTACATGGGCTACAAGATTGCGTCTTCATATCCCATATCGAGCGCTCGGGGGCGCTACTATGAATGACCATTTACTTGTCATACTGAATAGCGGTCTGGCCAATCCGAACAGCGGTCTATCTTACCAGAGCCGATAATATAAATGCTTCGAACTTGCAAATTGGCGTACTGAGTGAGCATATCATGGGCTACAAGATGGTGTCTTCAGTTCCTATATTGGGCTCCAAGGGGCGCTACCATGAAAGATCGTTTACATGTCGGACTGAATAGCGGTCTGGCCTATCCGAATAGCGGTCTACCTTGCCAGAGTCGATAATATAAATGATTCGAACTTGAATAGGCATATTGAGAGAGTATGTCATGCATGGGCTACAAGATGGCGTCTTCATTTCCTATATCGGACCCCAGGGGGGCGCTACTATGAATGACCGTTGACATGTCGGCCTGAATAGCGGTCTGTCCTATCTGAATAGCGGCCTGTCTTGCCAAAGCCTATAATATATATGCTTTGAGCTTCAAAATAGGTATACTGAGAGAGCATGTCACGGGCTACAAGATGGCGTCTTCAGCTCCTATATCGGGCCACAGGGGGCGCTACCATGAACGACCGTTTACATGTCAAACTGAATAGCGGTCTGGCCTATCCGAATAGCGATCTACCTTGCCAGAGTCGATAATATAAATGTTTTGAACTTGAAAATTGGCATACTGAGAGAGTATGTCATGGGCTACAAGAAGGCGTCTTCATTTCCTATATTGAGCTCCAGGCGGCGTTACCATGAAAGACCGTTTACATGTCGGATTGAATAGCGGTCTGGCCTATCCCAATAGTGGTCAACCTTGCCAGAGCCGATAATATAAATGATTTGAACTTGAATATAGACATATTGAGAGAGTATGTCATGGCCGGCCGGGCTACAGAATGGCGTATTCAGTTCCTATATCGGGCGCCAGAGGGCGCTATTATGAATGGCCGTTTACATGGCCGTCTGACTAGATTATGGCATGGGCTACAATATGGCGTCTTCATTTCTTACATCGAGTGCCTGGGGGTACTACTATGAATGGCCGTTTACATGTCGCACTGAATAGCGGTCTGGCCTATCCGAATAGCGGTCTACCTTGCCAGAGTCGATAATATAAATGTTTTGAACTTGAAAATTGGCATACTGAGAGAGTATATCATGGACTACGAGATGGCGTCTTCATTTCCTATATCGAGCGTCTGGCGGGAGGGGGGCGCTACTATGAATGACCGTTTACATGTCGGACTGAATAGCGGTCTGGCCTATCCGAATAGCGTTCTACCTTGACAGAGTCGACAATATAAATGCTTTGAACTTGAATATAGGCATATTGAGAGAGTATGTTATGGGCTACAAGATGTCGATAATATAAATGCTTCGAACTTAAAAATAAGCATATTGGGATATTGTGAGAGTATTACATGGGCTACAAGATTGCTTCTTCATTTCCTATATCGAGCGCCCGGGGGCGCTACTATGAATGACCGTTTACTTGTCAGACTGAATAGCGGTCTGGCCTATCCGAATAGCGGTCTACCTTGCCAGAGCCGATAATATAAATGCTTCGAACTTGCAAATTGGCATACTGAGAGAGCATATCATGGGCTACAAGATGGTGTCCTCAGTTTCTTGTTTGGGCTCCAGGGGGCGCTACCATGAAAGACCGTTTACATGTCGGACTGAATAGCGGTCTGGCCTATCCGAATAGCGGTCTACCTTGCCAGAGTCGATAATATAAATGATTTGAACTTGAATAGGCATATTGAGAGAGTATGTCATGGGCTACAAGATGGCGTCTTCATTTCCTATATCGGACCCCAGGGGGCGCTACTATGAATGACCGTTGACATGTCGGACTGAATAGCGGTCTGGCCTATCTGAATAGCGGCCTGTCTTGCCAAAGCCTATAATATATATGCTTCGAGCTTCAAAATAGGTATACTGAGAGAGCATGTCACGGTCTACAAGATGGCGTCTTCAGCTCCTATATCGGGCCCCAGGGGGCGCTACCATGAACGACCGTTTACATGTCAAACTGAATAGCGGTCTGGCCTATCCGAATAGCGGTCTACCGATAATATAAATGTTTTGAACTTGAAAATTGGCATACTGAGAGAGTATGTCATGGGATACAAGAAGGCGTCTTCATTTCCTATGTTGAGCTCCAGGCGGCGCTACCATGAAAGACCGTTTACATGTCGGACTGAATAGCGGTCTGGCCTATCCGAATAGCGGTCTACCTTGCCAGAGCCTATAATATAAATGATTTGAACTTGAATATAGACATATTACAGAATGGCGTATTCAGTTCCTATATCGGGCGCCAGAGGGCGCTATTATGAATGGCCGTTTACATGGCCGTCTGAATAGCGATCTGGCCTATCTGAGTAGCAGTCTGTGTTGCTAGAGTCGATAATATAAATGCTCCGAACTTGAAAATAAGCATATTGAGAGAGTATGGCATGGGCTACAATATGGCGTCTTCATTTCTTACATCGAGTGCCTGGGGGCACTACTATGAATGGCCGTTTACAGATTCAGATTCGTTTATTGGCGCAAACACAAATCACATTGGTTAAGGCCAGTAACAGTATACATGAACAAGTGTATGATTTTACATGGCTCAACAGAGGCTCGAATTGTTTTCAATTATTTCAAAACTGGTACATGTCAATCTGCCTGTACAGAATATCAACTGACTCTCCTGTCGAAGCTTTGTATTACAAATTTAGCAAATACTCTGGTGATTTTAAAACTATCACATTTTAAAAGTTTGGTGAACAATATACGAGAATGATACTCTGAATTGGGGACGGTCAGACCCAATTCACGAAATAGCGACAATCTTAGATCAGCATTATTTAAACAATGCATAACAAAATGATACTCATCCCCAATAGAGCCCACACAAAGCTGGCACGTTCGACCGTTCCTGGGTATAATCGGTTTATGGTAGCGGCCAGTTTTGATTTCTAGCTTATGGTTGCTTATTCTTAGTTTGGTAAGCATCACTCGTTGAGAAGTAGTTAACTTATAAGAGAGATACTTCTCAAAGCCATAGTCTTGTTTAAATGAAGCATAAGTATCCAGTTTATGATTTGATGGACTGGACATCGTACTTCGCCAATTCTGTGTAAACTCGTCTGTTATTCTACTGGCAAACAATCGTGGAAAATGGCTGGTACTAATAATTGCCTGCTGAAGCCAAACATCATAAAAACCATGGGTGGACAATATTTTTTTGATTCTACTGCAATAAGTATTGGGATAGTTAACAGCAAGCTGAAGATTATGTAAATAAGCCTGTTTAACAAGTCTCGAGTTTGGTAAACTCACTAAACGGCACCAGTATTTGATCGCGCTAATATTAGCTAAAACTGTCATGGGTAGCCTATATACCCATCTCTGCTCGTACAGCTGAGTTACATGCCTTCTTGTTAACACCAAGTGTAAATTTACAGAATTTTGTATGAACAGCTTCAATAGGATTAGACTCTGGAAGCTCGTTAACTCCCCAAACTTCAGAGTTATATAAAATGATAGGTTTTATCACAGAGTCGAAAATCTTAGTGCACAGACTTGGTCTTGGGTCATCTCCAACAAGCTGGCAGATCTTATAAAAAGCTTTCAAACCTCGACCTTTTAAATTTTCCAGCGCTTTTGACCATTTTCCATTGGAACAAAAGAGTGTTCCAAGGTAAAGAAACTGGTGAACAATCTCAACAATATTATTACCAATGTAGACATGAAAGTTTGGTGAACGACCAGACTTGGAAAAACACATAGCTTTTGTTTTCTGAAAATTAATTGACAAATGCCACTTGGTGCAGAAAGCTTGCAATTTTGCTAAGGCATTATTCAGACCTTCAGGTGAAAGGCTCAGTATAACAAGATCATCTGCATATAGTAAGCAATATAAAATGAAATTTCCCAAGACTACAGGATCGCAATCCTCACCAAATATATCAGGAAGGTCATCAATAAAAATATTAAACAGTGTGGGACTCAAATTATTACCCTGTAATACACCTCGGCTAGATACAAAACTATCAGATACACCATCACTCAATCTTATGCGCATGGACGGGTCGGAGTACATAGACTTAATGATATTATATATATTACCAGTGACATCTGTTTTGAGGAGTTTGTACAGTAAACCACACCTCCATACCGAGTCAAAAGCCTTGCGCAGGACCACAAAACAAGCATAAACGCGTTGATTTTGATTTATGTGTGACTCTATTACTGACTGCAAAATAAATACATTGTCAGACGCACTGTGGTCTTTACGAAAGCCACATTGGGATTCATTTGGTTTGTCAAGAGCTTCCAAGTGACTTTGCAATCTCTTGTTCAAAATGGAGCAGAATAACTTAGATAAGCAACTGCTTATAGCTATACCCCTATAGTTGCTTGGATCTCGTAAATTACCAGACTTATGTAAAGGTATCACGAGTGAAGATTTCCAGGATTCTGGAAAATATCCTGATGCCAAAATCTTGCTGAACAGAACTTGAAGATAGGGCAACAATGCATTTATGCCATATTTGAGCATTTCATTGGTTATCATATCTTCTCCAGCAGATTTTCCAGCCTTCAAGCTTGCAACTGCAGATGATATTTCTACCGAACTGACAGGGCAGTTAAGGAATTCAGAATTACTGTCCTGTTTCTCAAGTGAGGCTAGCCTAGAAAGCAGCTCATTTTCAGAATCTTGATCAAACTGTGCATTATCACATGAATTCATGATATTATTGAAATGACTATACCAGGTTGAAACATCCACCTGATCAGCTGCTTTAACTGTAGTCTTGTCATTTAGCTTATTTAGGAGTGTCCAGTAGTGTTTAGGATCCTGTTTCTCACAGCGTTGCAATTCATCCATAACTGACTGCCTGTATGAAAATCTCTTAACCTTTAGTAATTTTAAATATCGCTTTCTGAGAAGATAGAACTGAGTTCGCGCTGCTAAGTTTGAAGGGCATTTATCATACACCTTTGAAGCTTTGCGGAGTTGCAATAAAAGCGATTTATATGAATCATCATACCATAACTTGTGTTTAGTGGACTTTTGTTTTGATTTGATGCCACCAACTCTCTGATAAACTATAGCTTTCAAATGCCTGGAAGCTACTTTGTTGACAATGCTCGAGAATTGCTGTACTATGGAAGTTGCAGATGCTTGACATGAGACTGTCGGACTGACAGCCTCAGCAAGCTCTGACTGGATGATGTCAGACTCTAATGACCTACAGTATGGTTCTTTTACATTAGGGGACCACACAAATTTGGCAGGTAATGCATGCAGCTTAGCAGAACGCTGTCTCAAATGAAAGTTTGAGTTGCTGAATTTTAAGGACGTCTGAATGACACAGTGATCAGATAACGTTTCATGCAAGGTATTAACACTAAAATAAGTAATAGATTCACTCAGTAAACTACTATTAACTATGCAGTAATCAACTACACTGACACCATTCCATGTGTAACATGTGAATTTGCCCAATAAATCACCTAAAACTCTACCATTTAGAATTCTCATCACCGTAGAGATACATAACTCACTTAAGTACTTTCCATACATATTAGAGTGCACATCTAATGATAATCTGTCTCGACAGCAATCTTGTTCATAATCGTCTGGTAAATTGCATGATATTACTTCATTATATATACAATCATTCTGAACACAATCTGAATTACTGCTAAAAATTCTGGCATTAAAATCACCTAGTAAGATTACATCACCAAGTTTAGAAAACTGGATTATATCCTTTTCTAACAGTGAAAAAGCATTGATTGAATCTGTTGTGTTAACTTGACAGACAGTGGAATGTTGTGGACTTATATAAACAATTCCTATATAAACATCATGAGGTATATTTAATGTAGCTTTCTTAAGTTTACACCAAAGGCAAGATCTTGACGCCTGTGTGTTAGACATCTTTTCAATACTTGAATCCAGTTCCAGTTTATAAAACAGACCAATACCACCAGAGTTTCGCCTTGCTTTAGCAGAGGATTTTCCTCTGTTATGAGAAATATAACCGTAACCATCAACAACAGGAACAATTGAATCATCCAACCAAGTTTCAACTAAACCGAAAATGTCAAATCTGTGAACAGTGTTAATAAAATCTGGATCAACAGTTTTATCGTTATGTTTAGATATCAGACCATTAATGTTCCAGCATGCTACATTTAAAGTAGAAGTTAACGCTGAGTTGCTGGATTTGGTCCGAAGAACGGTACGAATTGGGGCCATGAGATGTTAGAATAATAAGAATGAGCTGGGGGAAGTTGCTGCATCGGGAGCATAAATTTACACGTTGATCAACTGATGGTGTAGGAAAAAATGGAGCTTGGTAGGTACGACTTGTGTTGAGCTCTGTTCCGTAACTGAATGGGTGTTGCTGATTATAAGGCTGGAAGGATGCCCTGCTGGTCACACCATCATATGGACTATACTGCCCAGATGGGACCACGGATACGTAGCCCTGCGTTTTCACATCCGTCATCGGCATAGATGCTGCATAGCTGCGAGACGCGTAGTCGCCACTACTCTGAGAAGAGGGACCCTCATGCACCGAAAACTCTTTTCGTTGGTAGGAATCAGTGGCAAGCTTCTGCCCAACCTGTCGAGGCTGTGTGGACAGACCATTTTTTGCCCGTTTTCAGACCCATGGCCCGTTTCATGTTGATAACAAGACGACCAGTTCCTCTATTGGACAAATGGAGTTCATCTTTGAAATTCATTGCATTTCCAGTGATTTTCTCATTATCACAATAAATAAGTCTTTGGTCTGTTTCACATTTCTCTCTTAGTAAGCAGTTCATGGCTTGAACTTTGCTGTGAGTGCTCGAGTTCAAGGTGTTCTTCACAATTCCTGACAGAACAATCTGAGCGTTCGGGAACTTGTTCTTGACTTCATTTGTAAGGAGATCATACTGTGACTTACATGCTCCAACAGAGACGTTGGAGTTTTCATGCTTCAGGTCATTTATCCCGACATGTAGAGCAACCCATTTGGGACTGAGATTCGGTCCCACCACAGCATCCATAGGCTTGACAGTGTCCGCTAGCTGTTTTATCCTACTTGTAGCCCCAGCATTATGGATGCGTTGCACAGTGTGGCTACTCGAAAACCGCATTGGCTTGATATCCCTGACAACAGAGTTCCCTATAATAAGGATATCACAAGCAGAGTCTAGTTCTGATTTGTACCTGCGACTGATGGCAGACCATTCTGACGAGGCAGATTTGTCACTTTGAGATGTAATGTCAGGCTTCTCTATACCAGCCTTAACAGCATCAGCATAACCAACCTGTCCGTCGTTACATGAAGATCCAGGCTGTGGATTTGCAGTAACGTTCGATATATCTGCTCCCTGATTTGTCGACTGGTCTCCTTTACAGCCTTCACCAGGAATGTTAGAATTTCCTCTGACCGGGTTGGTATGTTCATTTGTGGCAGTGTAACAAGCCTACCAGTTGTATGTCTTCGTCATGTTTGTCAAGTTGCTTTGATAATTTCTCCACACATTCATGTAAGCATTTGTCCTTGTCAAGCTGACGCTCAATATTATCATGTAATTTCTCATTCTGTTTTCTGAACATCACGTTCTCCAACTGTACCGCGTCAAGTTTGGCACGTAGTTTAGAGCATTGCTCAGTCAGCCGTTTGTTTTCTAGTTGTATTTCAGATTCATCTCCTTTGTTGATGGATGAGATCAGCTTTTCCAGTGATTTATACTGGGCTTTCAGATTTTTTAATTCATTGTTTGCTGCCTGAAGCAGAGTACTGTTTTTCTTTTCCACCTCATCCAGTCGACCATTCTGATTATTCACTACAGACTCCAGTCTACTGAATGCGTCTTGTAAATGTGACTTCCTAACAGCATGTGCTTTTCTTAAAAGCTCCTTTCTCACTTCAGGAAACACCTGTGGGGATGTTGGTCTACTGCTAGACGATGATGGTGAGGTACATGTACTGTTAGGAGTCGTGACACTTGTGGCTAATGGACCAGAAATTTCAGTATTTACACTGGTTTCACATGCAGAAGTTGCACAGGATGCAGTATTTGAACTGTGTGCTATGCTTGTGTCTGACTGTACAAGTATAGTGACACTGGCAAGTTCCTGTCTGATAGCTGGTAAGTGAGTGTCATGCCAGTTTTGGCAGAGGACCCCTGCACGGTAATAGTTCCGGATGTGAAGTAGAAGTAGATACTCACATAGTTTGAGCCAGTTTGACTGTTATGTAACAATATTCTTCTACCATTCTGGGCAATGTTGTCTTTGAGTGAGATATGATTATCTGGTTTCTCATAATAATGTTTGGTTGAATCGTGCCACTTGTGGATTCTGTCCGGGGAAGAGTTAATGACAGGGCAACTTGGCACTTTGTGCTCTTTGCCCTTGTCATCAAGAGCTGTACGATAATTTGTAGTGGCTGCTTCAAATGTTGAGCCTGCTTTTGCCAAGTTCGCATTTCCCGATTTGGGTTTTGACTTTCGACCAGTTTTGGGTTTTGGTGGAGTGATCAATTCATCATCAAATTCTTTAAAGAATTCGTCATACCCATTGCCCTTTAGAAGATCACCATGTTCTGTAGCGCACAATGAGCGACCGGAGGAAGATGCCATTCTAAAGCAACCTCTGAATTACAACACAGTCACAGAGCTCGCATGTGGTAAGTGTTATACAGTGTGCGGTTTTCGATACCTTGTACACACCGTTCGACACCGACTCTGTGTCCTGGTCTGACAAAAAATCTATTTACAGCGTCCGATTATGCAGCATACTTGTCCCACTAATTCACGACACGGTCACATCGCGAACGTTTAGTTGAACACAAGTTGGAAAATAAATCACAGCGAATTGCAAAAAAGCACATGTGCAAGGGTGCATTCCACACCCCACCTACATGTCGCACTGAATAGCGGTCTGGCCTATCCGAATATCGGTCTACCTTGCCAGAGTCGATAATATAAATGTTTTGAACTTGAAAATTGGCATACTGAGAGAGTATATCATGGAATACAAGATGGAGTTTTCATTTCCTATATCGAGCGTCGGGGGGGGGGGGGGCGGGCGCTACTATGAATGACCGTTTACATGTCGGACTGAATAGCGGTCTGGCCTATCCGAATAGCGGGCTACCTTGCCAGAGTCGACAATATAAATGCTTTGAACTTGAATATAGGCATATTGAGAGAGTATGTCATGGGCTACAAGATGTCGTATTCAGCTCCTATATCGGGTGCGAGAGGGCCCTACTATGAACGCCCAATCACATGTCGGTCTGAATAGCGGTCTGGCCTATCTGAATAGCGGTCTGTGCTGCTAGAGTCGATAATATAAATGCTTCGAACTTAAAAATAAGCATATTCAGATATTGAGAGAGTATTACATAGGCTACAAGATTGCGTCTTCATTTCCTATATCGAGCGCCCGGGAGCGCTACTATGAATGACCGTTTACTTGTCAGACTGAATAGCGGTCTGGCCTATCCGAACAGCGGTCTACCTTGCCAGAGCCGATAATATCAATGCTTCGAACTTGCAAATTGACATACTGAGAGAGCATATCATGGGCTACAAGATGATGTCTTCAGATCCTATATTGGGCTTCAGGGGGCGCTACCATGAAAGACCGTTTACATGTCGGACTGAATAGCGGTCTGGCCTATCCGAATATCGGTCTACCTTGCCAGAGTCGATAATATAAATGATTTGAACTTGAATATAGGCATATTGAGAGAGTATCTCATGGGCTACAAGATGGCGTTTTCATTTCCTATATCGGACCCCAGGGGGCGCTACTATGACTGACCGTTACATGTCGGACTGAATAGCGGTCTGGCCTATCTGAATAGCGGTATGTGTTGCCAAAGCCTAAAATATATATGCTTCGAACTTCAGTATAGGCATACTGAGAAAGCATGTCACGGGCTACAAGATGGCGTCTTCAGCTCCTATATCGGGCCCCAGGGGGCGCTACCATGAACGACCGTTTACATGTCAAACTGAATAGCGGTCTGGCCTACCTGAATAGCGGCCTACCTTGCCAGAGTCGATAATATAAATGTTTTGAACTTGAAAATTGGCATACTGAGAGAGTATGTCATGGGCTACAAGATGGGGTCTTCATTTCCTATATTGAGATCCAGGGTGCGCTACCATGAACGACCGTTTACATGTCAAACTGAATAGCGGTCTGCCCTATCTGAATAGCGGTCTACCTTGCCAGAGTCGATAATATAAATGTTTTGAACTTGAAAATTGGAATACTGAGAGAGTATGTCATGGGCTACAAAATGGCGTATTCAGTTCCTATATCGGGCGCCAGAGGGCGCTATTATGAATGGCCGTTTACATGGCCGTCTGAATAGCGATCTGGCCTATCTGAATAGCGGTCTGTGTTGCTAGAGTCCATAATATAAATGCTCCGAACTTTAAAATAAGCTTATTGAGATAGTATGGCATGGGCTGCAAGATGGCGTCTTCATTTCTTACATCGAGCGCCTGGGGGCGCTACTATGAATGGCCGTTTACATGTCGGACGGAATAGCGGTCTGGCCCATCCGAATAGTGATCTACCTTGCCAGAGCCGATAATATAAATGCTTCGAACTTGAAAATTGGCACACTTAGAGAGTATATCATGGGCTAGAAGATGGGGTCTTCGGTTCCTATATCGGGCGCCAGGGGACGCTACCATGAAAGCCCGTTTACATGTGGGATTGAATAGCGGTCTGCCCTATCCGAATACCGGTTTACCTTGCCAGAGCGGATAATACAAAAATGCTTCGGACTTGAATATAGGCATATTGAGAGAGTATGTCATGGGCTACAAGATGCCGTATTCTGTTCCTGTTTCGGGTGCCAGAGGGCGTTACTATGAATGAAGGTTTACATGTCGGAGTGAATAGCGTTCTGACCTATCCGAATAACTGTCTACCTTGCCAGAGCCGATAATATAAATACTTCGAACTTGAAGATAGGCATATTGAGAGAGCAAGTCATGGGCTACAAGCTGGGGTCTTCGGCTCCTATATCGAGCACCAGGGCGGGGAGGGGGGGGGGGGGACGCAACCACGAATGGTCGTTTACATGTCGGACATATTCAGTTCCTATATCGGGTGCCAGATGGCTCTACTATGAACGCCCAATTACATGTCCGTCTGAATAGCGATCTGGCCTATCTGAATAGCGGTCTGTGTTGCTAGAGTCGATAATGTGAATGCTTCGAACTCAAATATAAGCAAATTGAGATATTGAGAGAGTATTTCATGGGCTACAAGATTGCGTCTTCATTTCCTATATCGAGCGCCTGGCGGCGCTAATATGAATGACCGCTTACTTGTCGAACTGAATAGCGGTCTGGCCTATCCGAATAGCGGTCTACCTTGCCAGAGTCGATAATATAAATGTTTTGAACTTGAAAATTGGCATACTGAGAGAGTATGTCATAGGTTACAAGATGTCGTCTTCATTTCCTATATTGAGCTCCAGGGGGCGCTACCATGAAAGACCGTTACATGTCGGACTGAATAGTGGTCTGGCCTATCCGAATAGCGGTCTACCTTGCCAGAGCTGATAATATAAATGATTTGAACTTGAATATAGACATATTGAGAGAGTATGTCATGGGCTACAAAATGGCGTATTCAGTTCCTATATCGGGCGCCAGAGGGCGCTATTATGAATGGCCGTTTACATGGCCGTCTGAATAGCGATCTGGCCTATCTGAATAGCGGTCTGCGTTGCTAGAGTCGATAATATAAATGCTTTGAACTTGAATATAGGCTTATTGAGAGAGTATGTCATGGGCTACAAGATGGCGTTTTCAGTTCCTATATTGGGTGTGTCAGAGGGCGCTATTATGAATAGCTATTTACATGTCGGTCTGAATAGCAGTCTGGCCTCTCCGAATAGCAGTCTGCCTCGCCAGTGCCGATAATATAAATGCTTTGAACTTGAATATAAGCTTATTGAGAGAGTATGTCATGGGCTACAAAATGGCGCATTCAGTTCCTATATCGGGCGCCAGAGGGCGCTATTATGAATGGCCGTTTACATGGCAGTCTGAATAGCGATCTGGCCTATCTGAATAGCGGTCTGCGTTGCTAGAGTCGATAATATAAATGCTCCGAACTTACAAATAAACATATTGAGAGAGTATGGCACGGGCTACAAGATGGCGTCTTCATTTCTTACATCGAGCGCCTGGGAGCGTTTACACGTCGGACTGAACTTGAAAATTGGCATACTGAGAGAGTATATCATGAGCTACAAGATGGGGTCTTCAGTTCCTATATCGGGTGCCAGGGGACGCTACCATGAAAGCCCGTTTACATGTCGGACTAAATAGGGGTCTGGCCTATCGAAATAGCGGTCTACCTTGCCAAAGCAGATAATATAAATGCTTCGAACTTGACAATTGGCATACTGAGAGAGTATATCATGGGCTACAAGATGGGGTCTTCATCTTCTATATCGAGCGCCAGGGGACGCTACCATGAAAGCCCGTTTTCATGTGGGATTGAATAGAGGTCTGGCCTATCCGAATAGCGGTTTACCTTGCCAGAGCGGATAATACAAATGCTTTGGACTTGAATATATAGGCATATTGAGAGAGTATGTCATGGGCTACAAGATGGCATATTCTGTTCCTGTATCGGGTGCCAGAGGGCGTTACTATGAATGACGGTTTACATTTCGGACTGAATAGCGTTCTGGCCTATTCGAATAACTGTCTACCTTGCCAGAGCCGACAATATAAATGCTTCGAACTTGAAAACAGGCATATTGAGAGAGCCAGTCATGGGCTACAAGCTGGGGTCTTCAGCTCCTATATCAGGCGCCAGGGCGGAGGGGGGGGGGGGCGCAACCACGAATGGTCGTTTACATGTCGGACTGAGTAGCGGTCTGTTCTATCCGAATAGCGGTCTACCTTACGAGAGCCGACAATATAAATGCTTTGAACTTGCAAATTGGCATACTGAGAGTGCATATCATGGGCTACAAGATGGTGTCTTCAGTTCCTATATTAGGCTCCAGGGGGCCCTACCATGAAAGACCGTTTACATGTCGGACTGAATAGCGGTCTGGCCTATCCGAATAGCGGTCTACCTTGCCAGAGCCGATAATATAAATGATTTGAACTTGAATATAGACATATTGAGAGAGTATGTCATGGGCTACAAAGTGGCGTATTCAGTTCCTATATCGGGCGCCAGAGGGCGCTATTATGAATGTCCGTTTACATGGCCGTCTGAATAGCGATCTGGCCTATCTGAATAGCGGTCTGTGTTGCTAGAGTCGATAATATAAATGCTGCGAACTTAAAAATAAGCATATTGAGAGAGTATGGCATGGGCTACAAGATGGCGTATTCAGTTCCTATATCGGGTGCCAGAGGGCGCTACTATGAACGCCCATTTTTAGCGGGCTGGCCTATCTGAATAGCGATCTGTGTTGCTAGAGTCGATAATGTAAATGCTTCGAACTTAAAAATAAGCATATTGAGATATTGAGAGAGTATTTCATTGCCTACAATTGCACGATTGCGTGTTCATTTCCTATATCGAGCGCCTGGGGGCGCTACTATGAATGACCGTTGACTTGTCAGACTGAATAGCGGTCTGGCCTATCCGAACAGCGGTCTACCTTGCCAGAGCCGATAATATAAATGCTTCGAACTTGCAAATTGGCATAGTGAGAGTGCATATCATGGGCTACAAGATGGTGTCTTCAGTTCCTATATTAGGCTCCAGGGTGCCCTACCATGAAAGACCGTTTACATGTCGGACTGAATAGCGGTCTGGCCTATCCGAATAGCGGTCTACCTTGCCGATAATATAAATGATTTGAACTTGAATATAGACATATTGAGAGAGTATGTCATGGGCTACAAAGTGGCGTATTCAGTTCCTATATCGGGCGCCAGAGGGCGCTATTATGAATAACCGTTTACATGGCCGTCTGAATAGCGATCTGGCCTATCTGAATAGCGGCCTGTGTTGCTAGAGTCGATAATATAAATGCTCCGAACTTAAAAATAAGCATATTGAGAGAGTATGGCATGGGCTACGAGATAGCGTCTTCATTTCTTACATCGAGCGCCTGGGGGCGCTACTATGAATGACCGTTGACTTGTCAGACTGTATAGCGGTCTGGCCTATCCGAACAGCGGTCTACCTTGCCAGAGCCGATAATATAAATGCTTCGAACTTGAAAATTGGCATACTGAGAGAGTATATCATGGGCTACAAGTTGGGGTCTTCAGTTCCAATATCGGGCGCCAGGGCACTCTACCATGAAAGCCCGTTTACATGTGGGATTGAATATCGGTCTGGCCTATCCGAATAGCGGTTAACCTTGCCAGAGCCGATAATATCAAATATAGGCATATTGAGAGAGTATGTCATGGGCTACAAGATGCCGTGTTCAGTTCTTATATCGGGCGCCACAGGGCTCTATTATGAATGACAGTTTAAATATCGGACTGAATATCGGTCTGGCCTATCCGAATAGCGGTCTACTTTGCCAGAGCCGATAACATAAATGCTTTGAACTTGAATACAGGCATATTGAGAGAGTATGTCATGGGCTACAAGATGGGGTATTCTGTTCCTGTATCGGGTGCCAGAGGGCGCTACTGTGAACGCCCAATTACATGTCAGACTGAATAGCGGTCTGGCCTATCCGAACAGCGGTCTACCTTGCCAGAGCCGATAATATAAATGCTTCGAACTTGAAAATTGGCATACTGAGAGAGTATATCATGGGCTACAAGTTGGGGTCTTCAGTTCCAATATCGGGCGCCAGGGCACTCTACCATGAAAGCCCGTTTACATGTGGGATTGAATATCGGTCTGGCCTATCCGAATAGCGGTTAACCTTGCCAGAGCCGATAATACCAAATATAGGCATATTGAGAGAGTATGTCATGGGCTACAAGATGCCGTGTTCAGTTCTTATATCGGGCGCCACAGGGCTCTATTATGAATGACAGTTTAAATATCGGACTGAATATCGGTCTGGCCTATCCGAATAGCGGTCTACTTTGCCAGAGCCGATAACATAAATGCTTTGAACTTGAATACAGGCATATTGAGAGAGTATGTCATGGGCTACAAGATGGGGTATTCTGTTCCTGTATCGGGTGCCAGAGGGCGCTACTATGAACGCCCAATTACATGTCGGACTGAATAGCGTTCTGGCCTATCCAAATAACTGTCTACCTTGCCAAAGCCGATAATATATATGCTTCGAACTTGAAAATAGGCATATCGAGAGAGCAAGTCATGGGCTACAACCTGGGATCTTCAGCTCCTATATCGGGCGCCAGAGGGCCCTACTATGAACGCCCAATTACATGTCGGTCTGAATAGCGATCTGGGCTATCTGAATAGCGGTCTGTGTTGCTAGAGTCGATAATATAAATGCTTCGAACTTAAAAATAAGCATATTGAGATATTGAGAGAGTATTTCATGGGCTACAAGATTGCGTCTTCATTTCCTATATCGAGCGCCTGGCGGCGCTACTATGAATGACCCTTTACTCGTCAGACTGAATAGCGGTCTGGCATATCTGAACAGCGGTCTACCTTGCCAGAGCCGATAATATAAATGCTTCGAACTTGAAAATTGGCATACTGAGAGAGCATATCATGGGCTACAAGATGTCGTCTTCAGTTCCTATATTGAGCTCCAGGGGGCGCTACCATGAAAGACCTTTCACATATCGGGCTGAATAGCGGTCTGGCATATCTGAACAGCGGTCTACCTTGCCAGAGCCGATAATATAAATGCTTCGAACTTGAAAATTGGCATACTGAGAGAGTATATCATGGGCTACAAGTTGGGGTCTTCAGTTCCAACATCGGGCGCCAGGGCACTCTACCATGAAAGCCCGTTTACATGTGGGATTGAATATCGGTCTGGCCTATCCGAATAGCGGTTAACCTTGCCAGAGCCGATAATACCAAATATAGGCATATTGATAGAGTATGTCATGGGCTACAAGATGCCGTGTTCAGTTCTTATATCGGGCGCCACGGGGCTCTATTATGAATGACAGTTTAAATATCGGACTGAATATCGGTCTGGCCTATCCGAATAGCGGTCTACTTTGCCAGAGCCGATAACATAAATGCTTTGAACTTGAATACAGGCATATTGAGAGAGTATGGCATGGGCTACAAGATGGGGTATTCTGTTCCTGTATCGGGTGCCAGAGGGTGCTACTATGAACGCCCAATTACATGTCGGACTGAATAGCGGTCTGGCCTTTCCGAATAGCAGTCTACCTCGCCAGAGCCGATAATATAAATGCTTTGAACTTGAATATAGGCTTATTGGTGAGAGTATGTCATGGGCTAGAAGATGGCGTATTCAGTTCCTATATCGGGTGTGTCAGAGGGCGCTGTTATGAATAGCTATTTACATGTCGGTCTGAATAGCAGTCTGGCCTATCTGAATAGCGGTCTGTGTTGCTAGAGTCGATAATACAAATGTTCCGAACTTAAAAATAAGCATATTGAGAGAGTATCGCATGGGCTACAAGATGGCGTCTTCATTTCTTACATCCAGCGCCTAGGGGCGCTACTATGAATGACCGTTTACACGTCGGACTGAATAGCGGTCTGGCCTATCCGAATAGCAGTCTACCTTGCCAGAGCCGATAATATAAATGCTTCGAACTTGAACATTGGCATACTGAGAGAGTATGTCATGGGCTACAAGATGGGCTCTTCAGTTCATATATCGGGTGCCAGGGGACGCTACCATGAAAGCCTGTTTACATGTCGGACTGATTAGCCGTCTGGCCTATCCGAATAGCGGTCTACCTTGCCAGAGCCGAAAATATAAAGGCTTCGAACTTAAAAATTAGCATACTGGGAGAGCATATCATGGGCTACAAGATGGGGTCTTCAGTTCCTATATCGGGCGCCAGGGGACGCTACCATGAAAGCCCGTTTACATGCGGGATTGAATAGAGGTCTGGACTATCCGAATGGCGGTTTACCTTGCCATAGCGGATAATACAAATACTTTGGACTTGAATATAGGCAAATTGAGAGCGTATGTCATGGGCAACAAGCTGGGGTCTTCAGCTCCTATATCGGGCGCCAGGGCGGGGGAGGGGGGGGGGGGTGGGCGCAACCACGAATGGTCGTTTACATGTCGGACTGAGTAGCGCGGGGGAGGGTCTGATCTATCCGAATAGCGGTCTGCCTTGTCAGAGCCGACAATATAAATGCTTTGAACTTGAATATAGGCATAATGAGAGAGTATGTCATGGGCTACAAGATGGCATAGCGTATTCAGTTCCAATATCGGGCGCCAGAGGGCTCTATTATGAATGGCCGTTTACATGGCGGTCTGAATAGCGGTCTGGCCTATCTGAGTAGCGGTCTGTGTTGCCAGAGCCTATAATATATATGCTACGAGCTTCAAAATAAGCATACTGAGAGAACATTTCATGGCCTACAAGATGGCGTTTTCAGCTCCTATATCGGGCGCCAGGGGGCGCTACCACGAATGGCCGTTTACATGTCGGACTGAATAGCGGTCTGCCCTATCCCAATAGCGGTCTACCTTCCCAGAGCCGATACAAAAATGCTTCGAACTTGAATATAGGCATATTGAGAGAGTGTGTCATGGGCTACAAGATGGCGTTTCATTTCCTATATCGGGCGCTAGAGGGCGCTATATGAATGATCGTTTACATGGCGGTCTGAATAGCGGTCTAGCCTATCTGAATAGCGGCCTGGCCTATCTGAATAGCGGTCTAGCTTGCCAGAGCCGAAAATGTAAATGCTTGGAACTTAGAAATGGGCATGTCGAGAGAGTATGTCACTGGCTACAAGATGGTTTTCAGTTCCTATATCGGGCGCCAGGGGACGTTACCATGAAAGCCCGTTTACATGTGGGATTGAATAGCGAGAGAGAGAGAGAGAGAAATAAGGTTTCACGTCGCATTCAGCAATATTTCAGCTATATAACGACGATTGAATAGCGAGGGAGGGAGGGAATTTGGCTTTATGTCACACTCAAGTTTGTTTCACTCATATGGTGACAGTCAGTTTGGTTGGTGGAGGAAGCCAGAGTACCCGGAGAGGACCACCGCCCTTCGGCAAGTAACTGACAAACTTTCACACATGGACCAGCTGGGTTCGAACCCGTGCCGGTTCAGCGGGGTGAGGCTAGCGGTCACCAGCGAAGCGCCTTAGACCACTCGGCCACCGAGGGCCCGATTGAATAGCGATATTCGAATAGCGGTTTACCTTGCCAGAGCCGATAATACACACGTTTTGGACTAGAATATAGGCATATTGAGAGAGTATGTCATGGGATACAAGATGGCGTGTTCAGTTCTTATATCGGGCGCCAGAGGGCTCTATTATGAATGACGGTTTAAATATCGGACTGAATATCGGTCTGGCCTATCCGAATAGCGGTCTACATTGTCAGAGCCGATAACATAAATGCTTTGAACTTGAATATAGGCATATTGAGAGAGTATGTCATGGGCTACAAGATGGCGTATTCTGTTCCTGTATCGCGTGCCAGAGGGCCCTACTATGAACGCCCAATTACATGTCGGTCTGAATAGCGGTCTGGCCTATCTGAATAGCGGTCTGCGTTGCCAGAGTCGATAATATAAATGCTTCGAACTTAAAAATAAGCATATTGAGATATTGAGAGAGTATTTTATGGGCTACAATATTGCGTCTTCATTTCCTATATCGAGCGCCTAGGGGCGCTACTATGAATGACCTTTTACTTGTCAGACTGAATAGCGGTCTGGCCTATCCGAACAGCGGTCTACCTTGCCAAAGCCGATAATGTAAATGCCTCGAACTTGAAAATTGGCATACTGAGAGTGCATATCATGGGCTCCAAGATGGTGTCTTCAGTTCCTATATTGGGCTCCAGGGGGCGCTACCATGAAAGACCGTTTACATGTCGGACTGAATAGCAGTCTGTCCTTTCTGAATAGCGTCCTCGCATATCCGGACATCGCTTTACCTTGCCAGAGCCGATAATATAAATGCTTTGAATTTAAAGACAGGCATATTGAGAGGGTATGTCATGGGCTACAAGAGAGCGTATTCAGTTCCAATATCGGGCGTTTGAAGGGGCAAGAAGTCGTCCGTACGACTACCTGTTCGTAGATTTAAAAGTCCATACCCCCGAAGATCGCCGGCTAACGACCCACCTGTTACCCGGCGAGGGATCACCGCAACGTCATATACCCCCACACCAGTATGGACCTATACCCCCAAAACCAGTATAGGCCTATGGGCCTATATACAGACCTACCCGGTACTTTCCAAAAAAAAATCACCGCTTAGCTCCGGGACCCATCCCATCGTGTTTTTCGTGGCGAGAAGTAAAAGGTTATGACTTGTTAATTGCTACTTTCTCAAATCAAAACCTGGAAACACATTTTGCGAATATACGCTTCTTAGCCGAGATTATCATGTGCGAATCTACGCAATTTAGCTGAGATTATTAAGTGCGAATCTACGCTATTTAGCTTAGATGATAACTTGCTAATTAGACAATATATTGCCCCTTTCTCAAATCAAAAACTTCAAACCTGTTTTGCGAATCTACGCTATTTAGCTTAGATTATAACTTTCCAATTAGACAATATATTCTCTCTTTCTCAAATCAAAAACTGCAAACATGTTTTACGAATCTACGCTACGTAGCTGAGATTATCAAGTCCGAATCTGCGCAATTTAGTTGAGATTATCAAGTGCGAATCTACGCTATGTAGCTTAGATTATAACTTGCTAATTAGAAAATATATTGCCCATTTTTCAAATTCAAAACCGGGAGCATATTTTCCGAATCTACGCTACCTAGCTGCTAATTAGACAATATATTGCCCTTTCTCAAATCAAAAAAACTGGAAACACGTTTTGAGAATCCACGCTACCTAGCTGAGACTATCAATTGCGAATCTAAGCAAGTTAGCTGAGATTATAACTTTTCTAATTAGACAATATATTCTTTCATTCTCAAATCAAAAAACTGGAAACATGTTTTGCGAATCTACGCTATTTAGCTGAGATTATCAAGTGCGAATCCACGATATTTAGCTTAGATTATAACTTGCTAATTAGACAATATATTGCCCCTTTCTCAAATCAAAAACTGGAAACATATTTGGCGAATCTACGCTACCTAGCTGCGATTATCAAGTGCGAATCTAGGCTATGTAGCGTAGACTATAACATGCTAATTAGGAAATATATTGCCACTTTCTGAAATCCAAAACTGGAAATATGAAGTACTCCAACCTACAGGTCGCATGACACATGGACTGCTGCATTCACCTACAATCATACTTGTCGATTCAGTAGGGTGTTGGTAGGGTGGGGGGAGGAGACAGAAAAGTAAAAAGCGAGAGGGCACAATCACTGGTGTGTCCTTCGTTTTGAAAGTGTGGGGGGGCTCTGCTGCGCCACTGTCACTGTGGTACTACTTGGCTGTCCTGGCATCTCCGTTTTTGAATACTGGCAATCATTTTCAGGGAAGACTTGATTTTGTAAGCTTACGCTAGGTGAGGAGCCGGAAATATGACAGATAATTGTGGAAAAAGTTCGAGGAGGCCTGGGTAAGCCCATAGGCCTATACTTGTGAAGCAGCATCCGACTGGACTCAGGGTTCGTCCGTGTTCAAGAGTCTGCGCATGCGCAGTCTGGTCGTAGTATAGAAAGCAGGCATGTTGGAGGATGCGTGGGGGTGTGTTTTAACCCACCACTATGGGTCCATGGTTGTGGTTGGGTGGTGTGGGTTCTGCGCACAGACGTCACTTCCGGGTTTCACTAAAACTACCTTCGAACACAGAAGAGTTCCAATTTTCCCCTTAGACGTAGGTCCGGATGTTCAACATCCGGGGTTTACCCGGCCCGGCCCCGCCCCGTCCCGCCCCGCCCCGGCCGCAGCGCGCGCGCGCGGGTCACTCCGGCCGCAGCGCGCGCGCGCGCCTTATCCGGCCACACGCCTGCGCGGGTGAATTTCGGATTATCCTAGGCCACTGATTGGCTACTTTCTCCACGGTGTTCGAAACCAGTTTCGCCGAATCCCCACAGGTCAGTTATATCCTTCATGCATTATGCTCATATAGAAAACACACAAGACAGGGTTTTTTGGGTGAGATCTCATTTTGCTTTTTTATTCAACAACAACAACGTGAGAACAACCACGTGAAAACTGAAGCCCAGAACAGGGGGCTTGTACATTGAAATCGATAGAACTTAAGCCCAGAACAGGGGGCTTGAACAATGAATGAACTTAAGCCCAGAACAGGGGGGCTTGTACATTGAAAGAACTTAAGCCCACGAGGCCACATTCCCAGCGCCCAGGTAAGTGCAACGGTTGCGGTAACTGGGTCACGTACTTGGCCAAGGTGTTGTCAGGAAACAAATCCAACGAACTGTTACTGGGTAGGGTGAAGTAAAACATGGCGACTGAACTGTCCTGCTGCTGCTGTTGGTTTTAATAGGTGTTCCAGGCCTTGGGCGGTTGTGTCCGGCGTCGTGTTCGTCGCGGTGACTTGCTACGTGTCACGGCTCTGGAGATGTGGGGTGTCCTGATCAAGGATGGTTTCTTAAAAGCCTGGAAAGAAGGTGCCCGTTGTGGTGGTGTTTTGGGGGGTGACTCCGGTTCTCATTCGGATTCCCAAGAAGGTAGTGGGCCACTCGGCGATTGCTGGGTTCGCTGCATAAAGGCCCAGCGGTGGGGGTTCCCCACCAATTCCTGCAAGTACATGCATGTCTTTCAAGCCTTGAGCGAAGACCTCCCATCCTCGACGATCCGTGTGCGACCTGCGTTTACGCATCAGGTCATTCACTAAATCCGTCATGTGGGTCCCGGGGACCACCTGATTCTGTACCAGTAGTTCGCCTTTATCATTCCAAGTCATGGTAGAATTCTGTTTCATCCGTTGTAATACCAGGCCAGCTTGTTTCTTGAACTATGCAGGTACACTCTTCACGACTCCGTCTTCCACCCACTATGGGGCTGTGGGTGGTACCCCTGGTAATGGCGGCTGTTGGAGCGGTGCTGAGGTCGGCGGTGTGTCGCGTGGTGGTGGTGGTGGTGGTGGTGGTGGTGGGGTAGAGAAGGTTTTGTATTGGTCCATGAACGTCATGTTCCGTTGAAGCGTCTCATTGTACCGTTGTACTTTCTCACTGTCGCTTATCCCCGGTCTTTGTAAGCTCTGTTGCATCTCTTCATCGAGGGTGTTTATGGTCTTCACCGTAGGTGGGACAGGGTAGGGCGATTGGAGGTTTTGAAGGAACCGTGGTTCGAGGAGGACCATTTTTTTCGTGTGGTTCATTGTCGGCCGAAGAGTCCACCCAATACTGGACCCAACACGGAAGCGGCCAACGGTGCTAAGATGGCCCCGAGAAAGCCGCCTTTCTGTAACACCTTTTTCTTTTGTGTTTGAGAGACTCGCTTCTGGACTAAGGTTCGGAGACCTGTCTTATGCTTGGTCAACTTGGTCTTCTGAGCCGGAGTCAGTGGTACGTTGACTTTTAACAGGTTGTACCCGATCTCGCACAGACAACGTACATGGTCAGGGTCCGCACCGCGTACAATGGTTCGGACCAACTCGGGTGGGGCCGTCTTCAATACACGGAGCGTCGGGGCGTGCTTCCGTACTCGCGCAGACATCATGTACAGCTAATGCCAGAACCCACAACTCTGCCCTTTTTATCTACCTCAGAGAACAGAGACAAAGTCAACCATGCTGTGGTATTAATTCTTTTTATTATCTCCATCATCAAACACACACACTCCAGCTGGGGGAGCCAATGTGGGTGTGTTTACATTATTTTTGCATGTACACTTGGTGGGCCGCTCCGGGAAAGATGTCGGCCCGTAGTCGAAGGTGATCGGGGGCGGCTTGCTTGAGGTCGAAGAGCATATACCCGTGCTGAGGGGTTGTCGCATCTTTAAAGGCTTCCAACGCAAACGGTGTGCGGCCGGGATACATCTGTCTCGCCAAGTGCAGCAGTGGTATCTCTCGCGTTTTTGAAAACCACCAGGTAGTTGGCATTTAAGCTGATGTTCCGATGTTCTTTGTTTTTACTTAACAGATTCTGCACAATGTAGATGATGCTGAGCCGTCGATGATGGCTGCCTTCGGTAAAGAGTAGGGTGACCCGCGCATCCGTCTCCGCCATGAGATCATCCAGAACTACCAAGGTGTCCGGTTCCAAATCGGCCAGGTTAGGTAGGCCTTGCACAGTGGGACCTACATATCTCGCTTAGTAGCATTTGCTAGATCCTGTGTTAAATGAGGGATGAAATCCGGTGGGTTTTCAGACGTAGTGGGTGTACTTGGTGTAGGTGTTGATTGTATACTCGGTGTGGAGCTCGTTGTGGCTTGTACACGTGGTGTGGTGGTGGTGATGACTGGGCTCGTTTCTTTTACGGAGGTGACTGGTGCTATCTGTAGACTGGTTTCACTGCCACTCACAACTGGAGTTCTAAGTTGGTTAAGTAGCGTGCTGACATAGGCTACGTCGTAAAACACACCTCCGTACAACACACTCAGCAGGGTTAGCAATATCACCACAAAGCACACTTGCGCTTTGCGCGTTTTGGGAGACGCTGTGTTCAGAGGCAGCTGCTGCTTGTCCATAGCACAGTGGTCGAACGTGGAATGAAGGATGACGGTAGTGGTGTGTGGCTTTGTAGTCGTTTCACCTGGTTGGCCGCCACCCAGGAATTGAAGGAACTGGGCCAGCCTTGCCATTTGACGAAATGAAACAGTTTGCCACGCCGACGTTCCGTTTTCAAAATCTGCTCCACCGTGTAGTAGTCTTGCTGTGTTTTTACGACAGGCTGTAATTCCGTCTCGTAAAACGTGCCTAGCAACGGTTCCCCTTGAAGATCTTCCAGCTCATAGACTCGCTGCTGTCGGGGTAGGCGCCGTTTAATCAGGAAGTGCTCATCGCTCCAGTTGGGCAAGTAACTTTTCTCAAATTGACCTTTGACTTTACTGATCCGTACAGGGTCCCCGGTCTTGTACACCTCCTTCGTCGTTCGCTGTGATTGCCTGGGGTACAAGACACGCCGGACTTGGGCTTCATTGCGTTGGGTGACGGTAATGGGGCCTCTCTCTATACTCCGGTGATAGGCTCGATTGTAACCACTCACAAGTTTCGGGAGAACATCGATGTTCCGCCTTGAATTCTCATAGGTGAAATATTTATACATGCGGCCTTTGAATGTCCTCTTGAACCTTTTCACCACGGAAGCCTCGTCTCGTTGTACGTATGGAAGAAAAATACCTTCTGGGCTTTCAGAAACTGTTGGAACGGTCTGTTGAGGAATTCTGTGCATTCATCGGTTTGCAAATACATGGGTTTGCGCCCGGTCTTGAAGATGTCCTTGAACGCCGCTATGAGATTCGCCCCCGTTTTCGTCCTGATGGGTACCACCCACGCATACTTCGACAGGATATCGATGCACGTCAAGATATACCGATTCCCATCGTTGTGTTTGTCAAAGGCGCTCATATCGACCAAATCCGCTTGCCATTGGCCATCTAGTCCTCCTACGATGACCCGGTTCCGTAGAAAATGGCGACGGGCAGCTCGATGTAAGGTATAGGTGTCTTGTTTTCTTAACCAATCTCGGACTTGAGCACGTTGTATCCCTTGGGGGTTGGCCGCTCGATAGAGAGCCGTCAATGCACTATAGGCCGCCGGACTGTCGGGACTGTAGTATAAGTTATCCAACACCTTCTCCCAGCTCTTCATGGTGACAAATGATGATGGACCCTGGCTCTATCGTTTATTAATAATGGGTATATCTTGGGCCGGAGTTTCTTTCTGATTTTCTTCGTTGGCTTCTGCCAGCACATTGTCCATGGTAAATGACCAGTCCAACTCGTCTGATGACCGATCTTCCTCCGTAAGGGTGCACTCCAGGGATTCTTCCATTCGGCATGGAATAGACTATGGGTCAGTTTTTCGGCCACCCGTTGTCGTAAAACCTTCAACCCAAATCACTTATATGTATATATTTTCTGAAGGAGCATGGTGAAACTATTATTTTAAGATATAACACAGCTATGTTATAGAAAAATTAAACTCGAACATTCTCCTCCATGCTTGCTTCATTTTTCCTAGAAACCCCCTTATAAATGTCGAAAATGGCCAAATTCGGCTCAATTTCCAGAAAAATCTGTAAGAGCGATTTCAATTAAACTTCTTACTCACGTTCCCTGGTCCGGTCTCAACTTAAAAAGGCAAACAAAAGTGGGTGTCAACCTGCCCGTTTTTTGTCAGATTTTCTTCCCGTAAATGAGTCCCGATTTTTAGGCACACCCAAGGGGTATAACTGAGGCAGGACAAAATTTACTCCATGATCCCGATCAGCGTGTAGGCGAAGCCAGCACTCGATTTGTACGTACTCGTTTGCAGCGTTGATAATGCTGAATAAGATAGTATTATAGATATAAGCTATTAAGAAGACAAGAAGAATTATGATGTAGCAGAAACAAAGGGCAGTCTATCGTATTATGAAATTAGACCGGGGCCATTACTACGAAACTGTGGAGGATCACCTAAGCACTTGATCCACATCTACCACGGCATCTTCCAATGCAGACCATAGAAGGGCAAAATGGACTGTACCCCCATCTAGCCGAGCCAATTGAGTAAAGAAGGGGCCGCGTCGGATGTACACATCGTGACACAAGTGGATGAGGTCGCCGTCCAGTTCACCAGACAACACCCGTTTGAATTTGGTCCAGCCCTCTCGGGACAGACGAATGTGAGCCGGGCACGGTTGTGTAAGATCCGCATCACAGATGTCTCCCACATCCTCCATGATATCGACCGTATCCGCATAAACGTGCAGGAAGACCTCAGGGGTCAAGCTGAGATACGCCCGTATTATATGCTCCGTCATGGTCAGTACGTGAATGGTACAAGATTTGACTGTCTCTCGTATTTATAGGGAGAACCCCGTGAGATCAAAGGATCCGGTGGTCATGTCACTGGGCTGACTGAGTCTAGTCGGATAATCAATGGCATCATCGTCTGCCTCCGCTTCATTGCTAGACATTTGTTCATTGGGTTCTGCCGCCGCTTCACTCCGGGCACGAGCCCACTCCAACTGAACAGCTGACCGCTCGTCCGGTGTAAACAGCTGGTCCACAATAGGCACCACTTTCTCGAAGGCTGTCCACAGATCGGGGTCTAGGGTGAAGCCTCGCGTAGGGTCTTGGTAATGGCCCAGGCGTGGGAAGAAGGGTCCACGGTATACGTAGATGGCATTGTCTATGTGGATGAGGTTTCTGTCGAGCTCACCGCTCAACACCCGTTTAAATTTGGTCCAGCCGTCACGGTGTAGCGTAACCGTATTCGATACGGCCTCAGCGCGCGACCAGCAAACATCTCCACGGTCCTCCACGAGGGTGACTTTATCTTCATAGACGTGTAACCCCACCCGGGGTGTAAGGGGAAGGATGGCTCGTAGGACAGGTGACATGGATGACCCAATGACGAACGGTGAATGACACATACTCTGACTGCCTTTCGTATTTATGGTGAGGTCCCATTGCCAATGCCACAGCGCCAGGGTCAATAGGGCAAAGACTATTGTGAGGCCAACCAGCCGTCGCTGGTTCCGGCGTGAGCGCTCGTGGTCCATAGCCCGAGCATCAAGGATGGCTGTCATAGTCCAGTAGTGGTGAGTGATGGCACACCTCTCCATCGAGTGCACTCTGTCGATGACCGCTTCTGTGAACTCTTTCAGGATCTGGCGTCGCCCCTCGTTGTCGTCGACATCTGAAAACATGGACCGAACCACTGCTCTGTAACCCGTGAGTGAATTAACCACGGTGGCTTGCTGTAAAATGCGAGTCGCATAGGGCTGGATCTCCGTCATGGCTCTGCAACCGTAGAAATGAAGGTGTGAGATCCAGAGGGATGTGTTTTATAGACCATGTCACACATGCGCGCCTAGACGTAGCTCTACGGGTGTAGTCCGTGATACGTACTATTCTGATGGGTTAGTGCAAAAAGAGAGCAACAACAACAAAGATTACAGCGCCGGAGGCGCTCCTGGATCCCCTGGAAAATCTTCTCCACGTGTCATGGTATAGCTCCGGTGCCCTAAAAATTCCCACTTTTATACACCTACATAGAAGTACCCGGATGTAGGCGCGGACGTAGACGAAAGCCTTCTAGTACCCGGATGTAGGCGCAGACGTGAGCGAAATTCTAGTACCCGTCCATTGGTTCTTTTATCGATCGCTCATTGGCTCTTTTTCTCGACCGCTGATTGGTGCAAATGGACCTGCCCATCTTTCCCAGGTTAACTTACAATCCCCTTTTTGGGTTCAAGCTCTGTATATCGATGCCGCAACCATTGTTGTCGAACCTTGCCGAAAGGGAGACCTTTTGACCTAGATGTGACCTTTGACCGTTTGACCCGACATTCCCCCGCGCACTTCCGGTGATGCCGCGTACTTCCGGATAACCCGCGCGCGCGCGCGCGCTGCGACCGGGGCGGGGCGGGGCCGGGATGTTGAACATCCGGACCCTACGTCTAAGGGGAAAATTGGAACTCTTCTGTGTTCGAAGGTAGTTTTAGTGAAACCCGGAAGTGACGTCTGTGCGCAGAACCCACACCACCCAACCACAACCATGGACCCATAGTGGTGGGTTAAAACACACCCCTACGCATCCCCCAACATGTCTGCTTTCTATACTACGACCAGACTGCGCATGCGCAGACTCTTGAACACGGACGAACCCTGAGTCCAGTCGGATGCTGCTTCACAAGTATAGGCCTATGGGCTTACCCAGGCCTCCTCGAACTTTTTCCAAAAATTTCACCGTTTCGCTTCGAAACCCTTCCCATCGTGTTCTAAATGACGAGACGTGAAAAACAAATCCAAACATCCCATATCACCCATACTGGCTATATGGGGGTATAGGTTCAACCTGGGAAATTCACACACGTGAATATGGGCTATATGGTACTTTTCCAAAAATTTCACCGTTACGCTCCGAGACCCTTCTCATCGTGTTCTAAATGACGAGACGTGAAAAACAAATCCAAACAACCCATATCACAATATCAGGTTGAACCTATACCCCCATATAGCCAGTATGGAGCTATATTAGCCTATATACAGACCTCGGTGACTTTTCCCAAAAATTTCACCGATTCGCTCCGGGACCCCTCCCATTGTGTTTTTCTCGGCGAGACGAGAAAAACGAGACCCCACAACCCATAGTAACACCCACAAAAAAAATTTGACCACCCCTTCCCCCATATAGCCAGTATGAGCCTATATACAGACCTCGGTGACTTTTCCCAAAAATTTCACCGATTCGCTCCGGGACCCCTCCCATTGTGTTTTTCTCGGCGAGACGAGAAAAACGAGACCCCACAACCCATAGTAAAGCAAACGAAAAAAATTGACCATCCCCATACCCCATTCAGGCATTTTCCCTTATATTGTATAATACAGACCCCTATTGTATGGGGTAAAGTCCCTGTTCCGCTTTTTATATTTTCGGAAAAAATCCTAATTTTACATGCACCCACCCCATTGACTTGATAGGCAGGCCCCGATAAGCCCGCGGACCGATATTAGCCCTTTTGGCTAGAGTTGATAGGTGTTTTCCCCTATTTTAGGGGTAAAGTCCGTGTTTCGCTTTTTATATTTTCGGGGAAAAAATCCTAATTTTACATGCACCCACCCATGACTGAATGGCCCTCGAGGAGCGCTTCACTTTGACACCTCACTCGACCCATTCGGCCCACTGGGGACCCACCCCGGTCACAAACCGTCTATTCCCATACTCTTTTTCAGGCATTCCCCGTATACATTAACATTGGAAGTCACTTGGTTGACATGGGACTACTTTCTGTCCGCGGAAGTGACGGCATTACCACCAGACCGCGGAGGAATACAAAGGCTAAAGATTGCCGGAACTACTTTTGACCTCCACGTGACCTTGAGCTGGGGCGCCCCCTGGCGCCACAGCGCCACAGAGGTGAAAGTCGATGTGGCGCCCCCCTATACTTTAACCGTACCAAGAGTTACCTCCCTGGAAAAACTGGCTCGAAAAGCACTTATAATACTACTATGGATGCCGTTCAAAAAAGGAGTACCAAGAGTTACCTCCCTGGCAATTTTAAAGCATATGGCCTACCGGTTCTCACGGTGAAAAGCACTTATAATACTACTATGGATGCCGTTCACAAAGCCGGCGACTGTCTGGATTTTTGTGGTAGTTTACAGCTACAACGTGCAGATGTACTTGGCTTGCACAGCTGGCAATTTTACGATGAGCATATGGCCGTACCGGTTCTCACGGTGATCGGTGTGATAACGGAACTGTTTGACAACGGACCAACTGGTTTCTCGCTGCCTCCCATTGTCAGAATTTCCCCAGACACCTGATAGTGCCTACGTGCTCATCTATTTAATTTAATAACTGAAAAAGGTGAACAATATTACGTAGCGAAGAACTTTTGAAGCTAAGTTAACTCCCAGGGACTTGTACAGGGGCGTCACTAGGATTTCAAAAGGGGGGGGGGGTGCGAATTTTTTCATTTTCCAAGTGCGGATCTAGCGAAAGTTCATAGAGGAGTCGACTATCATAGCCCAACAGGCGAGGGTCCAGGGGCCGCCTAGGCCCCGGAAGCTCCGGGGTCCCAGATCGCCGGAGATGCGTTCTAAGCGTTTTCCCGAAAATAATGTTTGCAGATTTATGGTTATATTTTCACGTTTGTTTCGCATTTATAAGCACACATCGATGTTGAGAAAAAAATAACACCTCATGCCTGAATCCATTTGACTTTCTTGTTGTATTGAATACCGGTACATAAAAAACGATGACCATTATATCATGGAACACTAGAAACCAAAAGACCCTTACGCGTACCGATATGATTGATTACACAAAGTTAAAGCGAATCCTGTCAGACCAACTGGCGAGGGGCCAAGGGCCCTCTAGGCCCCGGACGCTCCGAGGTCCCAGGTTGTCAGAGATGCCTTCTACATGTTCTGTACGTGGTTTTCGGGAATATATCTGAACATAATGTATGTAGATTTAAGATACTATTTTCAGTTTTGCTTCGCATAAGCACGCATCGATATTGAAAAATATAACACATTATGACGGACTCCATTTGACTTTCTGGTTTTACACACACAAAACAGGCCTATAACAATCTATGTCACGTGATGCGCTGACAATGTTTGATATTACATACATATTGATAACTTAAATAGTACGGTCACAAACCACATGAATAGATGATGGTCTGTTTAATACACCTATACTCTAATTACATAATCCACATTCGCTCATCCCTAAAAAGACAATCCCCCCCCCCCGCAGATCCACCCTTCATTTCTCATCTCTCACCATCCCAGGAACGCGCGTGACTTTCTGAGAGGGTCCGGGGGCTTACCCCACCGGAAAATTTGGAATTTTTACTCTTGATTTCCTGCATTTTAGCGTATTTTAATGCTAAACTGGGGTTTGACATCTTACATAATTTTCGTATTTCCGCTCTAGGGGCAAAAGGGGGGTGCGTTCGCACCACAAGCACCATGGGTAGCGACGCCCATGTTGTATCATACACAAAATTATTAGTAAAGCCAGTAACTATAGATACTATTTGGGGGGAGGGGGTGGTATTATACATATTCATCCATATATGTATATCCCCTTCCCTTTCCTGTAGATACTGACTGTACTTAGTACGTTTTTCTATGATACAAGTCCATGTGAGTTAACTGACAGGAAAATCAGCTGACGAAAGCATAAACTGTGACACTGTTGTGTTTTCAAGCGTACAGAACTTGACCTACTGCATGTAACGTGCTCACCATGGATACAATACCTTGAAAGTGGCATTCCCAACCGCAGCAGGTTCAGCGTTTGTCCACGAAGACGAGAAAAATGTTCACTTGTTATTGCGGGAAGGGAGAGGGGGGGGCTAGACACACTCGCCCTCAATCGAGGTTTTTTGTAGCCTAGCAAAACCCGCGAATGTCTGAAATTTTTCCCTATATGTAACATGCATTTGCACACAACAGGCATAATACGCAAGGTTGGAATTATTAATAATTCGCGTATTACTGTATTAGCTCGTGTATTACTCTATGAGTTTAGCTATACGTTGACAGCGAGTGAACATTGACAACGCCCGTGTATGGCCGGACCACCTCACGTGTATGGACCTGTGCGAATGTTTTGTACACAGCGCGTTTTTATGCGTTAAATGGATACCAAGCGATATTGCAATGTAAAATACCTTCATTATGCTCGTAATTATACTTCATGAGAGGTTTCAAATAACTCTTGCACACACTTAAACAATGTTTTCATGAGTCAGCGGGACTGTAGAAAGTTGAATCCGGGAGCACCTGTCAGTTTGTGTGGCTTCGTTCATCCTCGCGGGCTTCGTTAGGAACATCTAGACCGCTTTAACGGCAAGTTTAACAGTTTACTTCTTCCTTACTATCTTAGTTACTTGATAGGCTATAGAAACCACGTCTTTATGGCAAGCCGTTTCAGTATTTAATCAGTTATTCCACATATGTTGAAAACTTTTGCACATATGTACAAAAGAATTCCACATATGTGTAAAAAACAGTTTTTAGACATATGTGCAAAAGTTTTACACATATGTTGAAAAGTTTTACACATATGTTGAAAAGTTTTACACATATGTTGAAAAGTTTTACACATATGTGGAAAAGTTTTACACATATGTAAAATAAATTAACTATTTCACATATGTTGAAAAGTTTTATACATATGTGCAAAACTTTTACACATATGTCAAATAAAGTGTTTTTCCACATATGTGCAAAAGTGTTGTACATATGTTAAATAAATTCCAGGAGAGTTAATCGAAAGGAAAGGGACTGCTCCCTGTGGTATAATCTCTCGTGAATGTTTGTTATCTAACGACCATTTCAAAATGGCGCTGTCCCTTCGGGGTTTGTTTTTCGTCTCTCTGACTATGCGAGACATATGAAACTACAGTGAGGACACGGAAGCTTATAATAATAATAATTATACTATATTATCTTAGATTCAAGGTCCATACATGACTATCTTCCTTAAACGCACCTCTACTCCTGTAGCTAACGCAGATCGTACAAACTGCGGTATAGCACAGGGGCTTGATGTTGGTCAGTTATTAATTATGATATCATATTCTTAAATACTCTCATCCTACTCCATAAATATGAGTACGAGGAGAGTATATATGAAAAATTAAGGTCCTAAATTATTACCAACAACAAGCCCCTGTGTGCGGTAGCTAAATGTGGTACATATGGTTGGCCATCCCTGCCAGAATTCGTCATTTAGAGGCTGCCTCTAAATAATATATACCATGGTATAAAATGCCAAGCCTGCCATAATTCGTATTTAGAGGCTGCCTCTAATTATTTTGTACCATGGTATAAAATGCCGAGCCTGCCATAATCCCTATTTAGAGGATGCCTGTAAATCGCCAAGCCTGCCACAATTCGTATTTAGAGGCTGCCTCTAATTATTTTGTACCATGGTATAAAATCGCCAAGCCTGCCATAATTCCTATTTAGAGGATGCCTCTAATTCATTTTAGCCGTAAGTCGTAAATTTTCGCCTTCTTATTACTTCCACCAATGATATGCGCTTTCATAAATTTGGTGCCATATCTCTACGCTTGTTACAAGTTTATACTCATTGGTCAAATTTAATATTCTTGATATGACATCGAGTTGTTTATGACTTACGGCTAAAATGAATTAGAGGCATCCTCTAAATAGGAATTATGGCAGGCTTGGCGATTTTATACCATGGTACAAAATAATTAGAGGCAGCCTCTAAATACGAATTATGGCAGGCTCGGCATTTTATACCATGGTATATATTATTTACAGGCAGCCTCTAAATACGAATTGTGGCAGGCTTGGCGATTTAGAGGCATCCTCTAAATAGGAATTATGGCAGGCTCGGCATTTTATACCATGGTACAAAATAATTAGAGGCAGCCTCTAAATACGAATTATGGCAGGCTTGGCATTTTATACCATGGTATGTATTATTTAGAGGCAGCCTCTAAATGACGAATTCTGGCAGGGATGGCCAACCATAGGTACAGAGTACGGTGGGTCCATGCAAACTTCAAACGAACGAGGATAGCGGTGCTGGGGTAGGAACAAAGCCTGAATTAACAAGACAATTGACATACAGGATCGAAATACGGTAGTGTAGGAGTAATCAGCTGGGTCACAGATAAATAAACACACGAACAGCGCTTTCAAGGTCAATCTTACTGAATATGTTATCATTGTGGGAAGACTGTTCCTTTGTTTGCAGGAGGAAAAGGCGCCAAAATGATAGCAGGGAGCAATCGATGCCTACGGCAGAGGTCGCAACTTTTAGACATATGTGGAAAAGTTTTGCACATATGTGAAATAAAATAACTATTTCACTTATGTTGAAAAGTTTTATACATACAAGTTTTAGACATATGTGCAAAAACCTTTTTTTCAACATATGTCGAAAACTTTTAGACATATGTGTAAAAGTTTTAGACATATGTGTAAAAGTTTTACACATATGTTGAAAAGTTTTACACATATGTTAAATAATTTAACTATTCCACATATGTTGAAAACTTTTGCACATATGTCAAAAAGTTTTTAACATATGTATAAAACTTTTACACATATGTGGAATAAATTCGCACTTTTAGACATATGTTGAAAAGTTTTATACATATGTTAAAAACTTTTTGACATATGTGCAAAAGTTTTCAACATATGTGGAATAACCGATTAAATACTGAAACGGCTTGCCATACGTCTTACCTGTCGTTTTCCATGCTAAATATTTATGTTTTGGTAGCCGGGGGCCTCAAATCGACCATACGCACTTGTGGGGACGTTCAACCGCCCCTGTATGGAATTATGTGCCTCCAATCAACGTGTATGGAAAATCCCTTACCCACCGTGATATCTGGTCACATAAGGACCAAAATCATGAAAAGTCACCCAGCTTTTGTTGAAACTGGAGGGGGGGTGTGGCTACAGTCCCACCTGCCCCCCTCCCCCCCCCCTTCGCTTCCGCCGCCCATTCCCCATCTAGCTAAGATTCATAGCGTCTCCCTTCCCTCAACGCTATGCCGACGACAAATACTTTTCTCTGTTAACTCGAACATCTCCATGCTAGGGCACCATCTGATATAATCTATTTAGCACCCAGATATATAAATCGGGGCAAGTAGGGGAGAGTGGGGACACATGGGACAGGGGAGACTTGGGACACCCCTTATTTAGTACCCTTGTGGAAGTCAATGGAGACTGAGCTTACATGTATATGCTGTTTGGTTTTCATACCGCCTCTCACATTTACCATTCTGGTGTTTCCTGGAATCATTGAAGAGAGTAAATCTTTCTTTTTATGTTTTTTAACTTGAAAAGCTAGATTTTGGAGGCCACACCCATTTGTTTATACGGTGCAATATAAGGTATATGATACCGATATCTTGGCACAGGATTGTCTTTTATATAGGGTACACATGACACTGACCGAATTTGCGAGGACATGGACAGTTAAGCAAAAATTCGCCATTTTGCTAAGTTGAGCCCCCAGGGGAGAGTTGGGACACAGTGTATCCCTATAGAGTGTCCCATCTCTCCCGGCACTTTCGAAGAATATTGCGATATGTATGGTATTACTTTCTCTCTGCAAAGTGACAATTTTTTAGCAAGTTCTCATTTCCATGTTAAGCAATTATTTTTTTCAAATAAAAAAGTTAGTTTGATTGCATTTAAGTCTTTACATCGGTTGTCCCATATCTCCCAACTCCTTGTCCCATGTCTCCCGACACTGTCCCAAGTCACCCCCAAAATACGCTAAACATCAATTCCAGCGTTACGGAATTACAAGGTACCCATATTTTTTCTTCTTCTGAACCCCTGTTATTACTCGTCCATGGGAAAATCTGTTTTGGAATATCATTTTTCTAATTCTATTACTAAGAACTGTAGGATGAGAGAAAAAAAGGGAAATACAATTGTTTTCTACCTGGTCACGTGACATTCGAATACCGCGTTACGGAATTACAGTGAATTAACCTCCTTATGCAGACGTGTAGGTCAAAACTCGAACGTTTCTCATTTAATTCCATTCGAATCCTCTGGACCATTATATCTGACTCAAGTAAAGTTTCAAGTTGATAAATCTGGTTAAGCAAACCTGCGTTACGGAATTACATTTTGGTCCATCTTTTAAGAAGTTGCGATTTTTCCTATTTTACAAGTTTCTATTTTATTCGGTCTAAAAAATTCTGAGGACAGACCGAAGCACATGAATTCTGTTGTTATTTCCCCGGGAAGGCATGTGTATTCGATTAAATGTGAAAGAGCGATAATGACTGGTCAGCAACATGGGCAAAATTGTCCAGGAAGGACATAACAGAAATTTTGAATTTTGTTACGGAATTACATTTTGGTTGAATATTTCGTGGAATTGATGTAAAATGAAATCGTCTCCACATCATAACACACTCGGTTTGGTGTCTTAAACACTGTGGCATTGCATAGGTATTCTTCCCAGGTTTGTGCATGGCACGCATTGATTTGCACAACTAAACACTTTGGACAGAATGTGAAATAATGTGACGTCACAGAAATAATGTCCCATGTCTCCCCACTCTCCCCTACGTGAAATAAGCATCGACTTCGAACCTTCCGTGTAACCTTGCACAATTCAATTTTCGTTTTTTGTTTTTGTGTTCTCAAAATCAAAAATTGAAAATTGACCGTCAATTTTCAATTTTCGTTTTTTGTTTTTGTGTTCTCAAAATCAAAAATTGAAATTTGACGGTCAATTTTCAATTTTCGTTTTTGTTGAATTTTTTGTTTTTGGTTTCTCAAAATCAAAAATTGAAAATTGACCGTCAATTTTCAATTTTCGTTTTTCGTTTCACTTGTCCCAAAAATGAAAATCAAATTATGAAAATTGCCTCGACTTGTCCGTTTTTCGTTTTTTGATTTTAACTTTGACTCGTCAATGTTAACTGCGCACGCGCAAGACTTATGATGTCACTTTCGGTTCGCGGAGTAGTATGGAAAGCGCAAATCGGATTGTTTAGGCAGGTGTGGAGCATAATATGGAAAAAACAGTAGGGGGCAAGATGTGGGAGTTTCACTACACTATAGATCCCTGGAGCCAGGCATTCGAGCTAGAATAAAATGGGCCAACTGCGCATAAGCGAGTAGGCAATCGTGCAGCAGGTGTGAAGCATTATATGGAGAACAACGGGGTTGATACACATGGGAGTTTCATTAAAGTAGGGTAGTATAATAAATACGTGGGTACCCTAATCACATCTTCATTTTATCTAGCCAATTTCTACGTTCCCACTTCGAACTTTCCTTGATATATCTGGACCCCTTCAATGTTCAAATAACTTATCAATAGACACGAGACGTCACTGACCTCGAAAACATTTGAAATTCGAAATGGGTCGCACAAGAGCGTTATTGATTGGCTGACCTAATTAGTGGGCACCTTATTAGGAGGAAAGACGCCGCTAATAGAGGATGATGTCACTCAACGTGACTTCATTCGCAATCGATGTACGCTCTGATTGGTTCTTCTGTCGTTAGTTGGTGAAATTTACACCTCGGATTTTGAACACTGAAGGGGTCAGATGAATCAAGGCAGGTTCGAAGTGGGAACGTAGAAATTGGCTCGATAAAATGAAGATGCCTAATCATAACCCCCAAGGAAACTTTCCACGTCGATGCGTTGAAGCGTTTGACACCCACACTTGCGTTGAAGCGTTTTTGACGCTGAACGTTGACGAGCATCTGAACGCTCCAACGATCCAGGTCCCAAAAATAGAGAATGAAGATTGGATCTGAAGCGTTGAAGCATTCAGACGTCTGACATCAAACGTGGCGATTGTGTGCTTGTTTGAAATGGTGGTTTACGGGCCGCATACTTACTCTTACTGGTATTAAATCTTTGTTGGTATCTTTATAAATACTATATTTCAAATCAATAGCAAATATTAAATCTTTGTTGTATCTTTATAAATACTATATTTCAAATCAATAGCAAATAGCGGTTGTCTGCATGAATGCTGTTCGCTTTTGTAGCGCTCTAAACATCTATTTTTAGAAATGAGAAAATCTAAGACTGCATCTGATGGCTCAGGCCTCAAGGCCAATAACCATTGAGAACAGCGGGATGCCACATATCCAGACCTGTCTGGTGCATCTTCACAAGTCCAGGTAAATCGTGAATCCCCGCACATAGACTGCAGTACTCTCTGTTAATTCAAGATATTAACAGACAGTGATAGTGTACTGTTCCAGCTGTCTCCCCTTCAGAGATTGGTCATTCGACTCCGCCATTTCAAACTAAGACGAGCATTTTCATTGGATCACTATTTATAGGAGCCACCCCAATCGTGACTGTCTCAGTTGACCGATGCATCGGCATAGCGCGGCATCGTTTTCGATTTCAAAATCTGGCGTATAACTGGGAAAATGTTGTTGTTGCTGCATCAGCCTATCATTGGCCCTCCGTAGAAGGGTCCAATACTATAGGCTATCCCCGCACAGGGTTTACTTGGACATTTTTGGTGATTCAAGTGAGTTCTTGAGTCGTTGCCTCAATCTCGAACATTTCATCCCCGAGATTATTTTGAATTAGCATGTCGGTATCCCAAGCCGGCGGTTTTTGCCTTGACTCTCGATGTCGATTTCAGCCTGACATCAAAGTTATGCCAGCGATGTCACATCTCAAACCTTCCAGCTAGTGGATTGGAGTAATGAGCTAGCTGAACCTGTTGAATAATTGGTTTGATTTAGAGGATACCCCTTGATCTTTTTTTTATCCAGAACTATCGTGTGCAACCATGCAACCAAGGCAATGTATAGATACCCTAACAAATCGATCAATACACTGGCTCCCGAGGATGGCCTGGTGGGCCACATGCCTCTCACGCTCCACACCTCTCATACGACACGATTTGCGTTTTCTATTCTACTCGTCGTACCGGAAGTGACATGATAACCCGTCCACATGAGAACTTAACATAGATACGTCAAAGTTAAAATCAAAAAACGAAAAATGGACAAGTCGAGGCAATTTTCAATATTTGATTTTCATTTTTGCGTGAAGCAAAACGAAAAACGAAAATTGAAAATTGACTGTCAAATATCAATTTTCGTTTTTTGTTTTTGTAATCCCAGAATCAAAAATTGAAAATTGACGGTCAAATTTCAATTTTTGATTTTCAGAACACAAAAACAAAAAACGAAAATTGAAAATTGACGGTCAATTTTCAATTTTTAATTTTGAGAAACCAAAAGCAAAAACGAAAATTGAAATTGACGGTCAAATTTCAATTTTTGATTTTGAGAACACAAAAACAAAAAACGAAAATTGAAAATTGACGGTCAATTTTCAATTTTTGATTTTGAGAACACAAAAACAAAAAACGAAAATTGAATTGTGCAAGGTTACACGGACCCAGGTATCAGTAAAAAAAAAATTGATTCACAAATACTTATTATAGATGGTCGACAAGTAGGTCTGTATCTATCGCTGGGTTATTTCTCGAATTTAAACTTAATTTACATTCGAACCGAAACTGGTGAACTTTGAATTCCCGATAAACACTGGCGAACACCTGCAGAGCTGTGACGTTGTCGGCTGGCGGAGATAACTATAGTGAGCGCGCGCGAAACGTATACTTTCCTGCAGTTTGCAACAATGTTCGCATTGAAAGGCTGGGAAGTGACGCTCCATTAAAAAAATGTTTTCATCAATGTGGAAGGCATGTATACACCAACATATTTGAGCTAATTTTAAGAATTTCGTAATAAATATTCGATTGTGCATGTCCGAATCGAAATAAAGACCTCGGAAATCGGTTTCAAATTTCCGAGATAAACACCAGTTGGCTCTCTGCTGAGTCGTGACCGAGGGTCTAAACTGCTAGACGAGTGTCAACTGGTGTTTTATCTGGGAAATTTGAAACCTCTTCCTCGGTCTTTATTTCTTAATTTACGCCGGTTTCTCGAAGCGTGTCGTAAATACTAAGATATTTTCTTGATCGTACGATAAATCGTAAATGACAGTGTGTCGTAAAAGGCTAAATATGCGGGTTTGCTTAGCTCCGGTGTAGCCTTGTTCCATACTACGTGAGAACAACGTTGTTCTCACGTAGTATGGAACAAGGCTACACCGGAGCTAGGGTTTGCTACAGTCGACAACGGATGTGGACTACATGTAACATGTGTGCAACCGTGTGCATGAGGTGCGTGGATCACAGCAACGACGTTGTGTGTCGAAATAAAAGTTGAATTTCACTGAAAAATTACGGCCACGGTAGGTTGAATGACAATGACACGACGGAAGAAGGGACTGCTGACGACGGTAGACAGTATTTACAATAGGTGATGCAGGCTTGGCTTTATTCCTTTAGCAAAGAAAACGCAAACCTAAACAACAACAACAACAACAACTTGAACTGAACAACAGAAACTATTAATAATAGGCCTATGACATTTCCGCATCGAACATTTCCCCACCCGTACATTTCTCCACCACTATAATTTGATGAGCAGATGCTTTAACTGTTAATTATGGGATTGAAATGGTTCCAACTGAAAAGAAAATAAACAATAATATTCAGAAATATTACATAAAAAAAGTGTACAGTGACGTCGCCATTTCCGATCCAGTATCAGTTCCGACCCACTTCCCAAAATACTGCACCTTGTCATAACCATGATCACACGAAATCATAAAACATTTGGTGTATGTAAGCAAGTTGATCAACCTCTCAATCATGGTTATATTATATTATGCATTCACTGGTTTTGTTAGGAGACTGCTTTGCAGACCCACTCCATATATTATACACGACTACATCGGTCTAAGTACAAACACCATGCCTGGCCGGTGGTCCAAAACCGTGTCGTCTGCCCGCGCTTCCGATCAAAGTTTTGATGTTTTGTTTCTCACATATAATTAGCATATGGTACTATGTATCTCTCATAAATTTATTAACTGGGGTATCTCTCTAAAGGCTTAGCCTGCCCCATTAATTGTTGACATCAACTGACGGACCCAGTTCCGAATCACCGTCATCCATGGATGGCCAGCTGGGTCGTACATATGGCCTAAAAATGTCTTGCGAACGCAGCGCTCACTGTGTAAAATCATATCTCGAGTGCAGATTAGCATTTCTTCTCTTTAATCTGCCATTCAGAGGTAAAATAAGTAAAAGTACCGTTGATTTATCATCATTTTCGAGTGAGTATACGCTTATTAGCCAACGGATTGAATTCAGTGTCCAATATATGCCAATATGATCAGCTCGACCATATCACTATCACCAAAACCCGCATTCTTTAACGTCAAATGTTCACTTATATGAGATGAAGACATTCAAAACGAAATATCCAGCTAGAACACTATTTTGGCGGAAAAGTTATCATGTTGACGATTACATTCGTTTATATCTGGGTCAAAGGTCAATGCTAAAACGAAGCTGGATCGGAACAACCTGTAACCATCTGGGTCATCTATACGCGGTAAGACTCACCCTGCCCTTACCAAAAAATCTTATAGGATCCTATAAGATAAAATCGTATAGGATCCTATAAGATTTTGGCCCAAAATCCTATAAGATTTTTTAATAGGATCCTATAAGATTGAAATCCTATAAGATCGAAATCCTATAGGATTAAAATCCTATAAGATTTTGGCCCAAAATCCTATAAGATTTTTTAATAGGATCCTATAAGATTGAAATCCTATAAGATTAAAATCCTATAAGATTGAAATCCTATAGGATTTTTTAATAGGATAAAAATCTTACAGGGTTTTTAATGGGATCCTATAGAATTTAGTTATGGAATGGATTCTGAGAAATCTACAGGATATAAAGTTTCTACAAGAATATTTGGGTGAGTGATATAGGTCATCTTTTATAGTAACTCCACGGAATACAAAATACCCCTGTACTGTAAAATAGTAAATACATCAGGAAATGTATTAGCGTAAACATCGCTCGTTTTAGATGTACCACAGCTATGTTAAAGATAATCTGGTAAATAACTAACGCATAGAAAGAAGACGAACAAACAAATACATATAATAAATATTTTCTTTATTATGTATGTATGAGATATAAACGTAGGAACATAGAATCAGTTTTATTACTCTTTTTTGCCATACAGACTAAAGGCAAATTAAGAAAAAAGAGAAGAAAAAAAAGAAAAGAAACAAACAAAAACAGAAAAAGATATATGTGTTCATTTAAAACAATAACTAACTAACACGGCGAGTTTCCATGCATCATAATCGGTCCATCAGCTTTCTGTATAACTTCTGCTCTCCATTGAGTTTTGACTTCATCGCTTCACGAATGGCCTTCTCGGAACCGGGAAATTTCTTCAGGCAGTAGTCTGTAAGATAATGAAATAATTTGCAGTTAGCCACTGAATATCAATATATTCTATCACACTATTTCAAACTATAAGCTATCAAAAGAAATGGTCATTGACCTTGGGATTAATTATCAGCTCTTTGGAATATTTATGAAGAAATTTTTTTACCTTGGATGGCTTTGATCTTTTCTTGGTCAATCGCGGGCTTAGCCTCTACCCCTCTCGTCGCATTGGGTTTCATCCCTGTCAACGTATGGAAGGCCATTTCATTCCTCGTGAACAAAGCACCCATTAGGTCCATAGCCATCTTTCTTGGTTCACTCCGGTTAATTTTCTGGAACCGTGTCCGCACAATGCGCACATTGCCAGATAAAACCACCTATAATAAAACAACAACAATAAACCTTATATTATGAGTGGGTGATAAATGATATAACTTTAGGACTAAAAATGGTGTGTCTTGTTGCCATCAGTGATGAATATTTAAATGTTTTGTTCATCACAGTTTTATCTCTTAAATGAGATCAGTTTACAGCTAATCCCAGATTTTGATCATCTAATGTCACCAAGAATTGTGACAATTATAAGAAAAAAAAAGCAAGAATGAGGCATAGAAGTAACTCTTAAATGCGACAGAAATAAGAAACCTTGATTGCCTTGGTATATTATTTGGCTACTACTACTGTGTTTTATCATGGTTTGAATAAATCCTAAATAGACCAATATAATTTTTCATCAATATAATAACTTACAAGATCAAGTTCTGGGGAGGAAACAGCTGATCGGGGAGATGACCGGTCAGTGTTTGTGGGGTGATGAACTCTGGGTGGAGTGGAGACTGCAGTGGGGCGCTCAACATGATCCGGTACGAAGGATGTTGGTGGCCTCGGACTAGTAGGCGCCGCTAATCCGCTGTCCTGGTGTCCTGGAGTGGCGACAGTCTGTTCTGGTGTGGCAATGCGTCGTACATGGATTGATGGGACAGCAGCTCTCGATGAACAGTGGTCGCAGCATCTAGGTCCTTCTGCCATACGGGTGACCATCTCTGTCAGCTTTAAAACCATTTCTGGCAAACCTGAGAAAATTGAAAAAAAGTATTTGGGTCACGTAACTATGTTAATGAGACATTGTAGCTTATTTACGCAACGTTATTCAACGGAGACCCAAAGAACCAGGTCATGAAATAGCAATGGCAACTTTATGATTAAATGGTTCATTAAAAGATCAGTTATTAAAATGTCTCAATCAGCCTTCATGTTTATCACTGAACTTACCTTGTAGCTTATTAACTGTATCATGAAGCTCTCTAATGTCTGAACGGAGCTGCCTATTTTCCCTCTGGATAGTTTGCATGGTCTCTGCTACGCTGTCCATGTCAGAAGTCTGAAAAAAACAAATAATATTATATGCTGAAAACTCGATCAACATTGAACAATCATATTTTAGAAACAATAATGTGCTGTAGATCACTGGATCATAACTATCTAACCGGAAATAAATGTGATGACATGTCATTGCAGGCTATCGAAAAATGAAATGTAAACAAAATTAAATTAGAACAATAAAAGAGGCATCAACTTTGTAAGGTATCATTCGGGTATCATTCAACAAAAGGAAAGTTGATATGATTTATTTTGCATTTTTGACTTAGAACAAGATATATGAGTTTTCAAAAATAAATCTAGCATTTAGGAAATATGTAGTGCCATGCTTCTTTCATGCCAAATAAAGTGATGTCGTGCAACTCCGTCATCAACCCAGTCAATTTAACAACTATTTTTTATTTTATATTTCACTGACAATAATTTGTTTGATTTTATGTAGTTACATTAATTTCTTACTTTGTACTACAGGATGTGCCAGTGGACAATCAGCTTGAAACTTTACCATCTGATTCTGCAGCTGGTGAGGATTTAGATGTGCCAGATGTTAATACAGAAACTACCCAAGATTTTTATGTGCCAGCTACCGAAATCACCCAGGATGACCAAGTGGTAGAGGTAATATTTACTTAATCACTATTATATATAACCAAATCAGTTTCTGACACATTTCTGGATAGACAAGGAGATGGCTCTGACTAATGAGTTTTATTCTGGATTGAAATTTCCAATCAATTCAAAGTGTTCGGGCCAATAAAGTGACCCTCATCATATAGAATCATTGAATTAAATGCATTTATTAATTCAATTGAGGAACAACTTAGAAAAAAATGAAATATACTTATACTCTTTTGCAGTTATAAATAAAAATATATACATGTAAAGTTGATCGGAGGAATAAAGTTCTGTGAAATTATCTACATTATATTTACTGATTTTTTACTTATAGCCTTCCACGGATGAGCCAGAAGTCGACATTACTGACATCACTCGAAGTGAAGGTTTACTACTCTTGGAGGCGTTCGCTCTTCGACATAATCTGTCAGCCACAGCCTTCCAGGATCTCCTTAATCTCTTCAACACTCACTTCCCAGGCAGTGTACCGGGCACCAGATATCTGTTTGATAAAGAGTTTGCGGCAGGGAAGGAGACCATCGAGCGACATCGAGTCTGTGACGTCTGTCACGGCTACATTGGTGTTTTTTTTCTTTTTGAACAATTTTAGCCTAGATTTATTGGTGTATTGTCATCATGTACATGTATGTGTGTAGTTGGTCAACTCATACGTTCGTTAATGTATTGAGCTTTTACCAGTGTAGCTTCATATATATGATTACCATACAGCATCACATTTAAGATCTTTATTGAACGTACTAAAACTAAACACAATCAGTCAATCATTTTTGCATTCGATGTTTCATCAACTTGTTACAACAATCCGACTCCGATACACCAGCGAACCGTATGGCATGGCATTATGTGATAATTTATTCAAATTCACGGATCCGTCATCATTAATGAAAAATGCATTTTGGATATATATTTGTCCTGACTGAAGACCGCATAAACATCACCCTCTAAAAACGTTAAATTAGTTTCTCTCAAGAAGATTGGAAATTGATCCCACTCACGTTGAATTAAATCCAGTATCGAGTTGGGTGGATTTTGCTCAATAAATCGCTGAAGTGGTGGGCAAAATAATATTTGAGTGGAATTACATTCAATTACTTCAGTGAAACGCACTTAACTTGTATGAAATAATTCACTGAAATACTTGAGTGGGGTCAATTTTCACTCTTAATATCATTGATACAATTGATCCTATGGATTAGCATATTAAATCAATAGGATTATTATATTCCCATCCTATTAATCATTAGGATTTTTCAGAATCTTATAAGATTTTCTCAGAATCTTATAGGATTTTTTAGAATCTTATAGGATTTTTTGGAATCTTATAAGATTTCTCAGAATCTTATAGGATTTTTCAGAATCCTATAAGATTTTCTCAGAATCTTATAGGATTTTTTAGAATCTTATAGGATTTTTCAGAATCTTATAGGATTTTTTGGAATCTTATAAGATTTCTCAGAATCTTATAGGATTTTTCAGAATCTTATAGGATCCTATAAGATTTTTTTGTAAGGGTGGGATCGTGTGTATCCATTTTCAGCCTACTTTCGGCAACTGCAAGAGGGAATTTCCAGAAATCAATACCACGTGACTTCATCAACCAATCAGCTAAAGCCTACCGACGTAACCCCAACGTAACCCGCCATTTTCGAGTCATGTGATGTCCTTCTTGTTCAAAATTACAGATCTAACACACCTCTTGGATGATACGGAAGTTATTCATACCTATATATTTTGTAAACCCAGGCAATATCTGTTTCCGTCTGAAAACCTGTAATTTATCAGATATCTCGAGTCTGTTCTCCGCCGGATGAAGGCCAAACAGAATACGGATTTACCGGATATCACTCCGCGATAATGGAGGCACACGATTCGCAAGCCATCTTATGGATGGCGAAGTGTACGCAAATGGGATCGGAACTGGCGACAGTGGGGCGGAACTGACACCTCTCATTAAGAAATGTAATTTTATTTTCCCTGCATTTCAATTAAATGTTAATAAAGACTATGGACAATTGTACGGCGACCAAGATAATGAATATGCCAATCAAACCATTTCCTTCTGAAACAGATGCAAATTTCACTTTGGTGGGTCGGAACTGGCGCCTCGTCTGTAATTCATTCAGGATATTATGTTATGAACTGCCACTCATCATTTCCATCTTCATTTTATCCAGCCAATTTCTACGTTCCGACGTCGAACTTCCCTTGATATATCTGGACCCCTTCAATAGAGGAACACGGGTCTCACAGAGAACAAAACATTTGGCTGATCTGTTAGCCTCCAGCGGAAATTCAACTGGGGGTCAGATAACATGGAGGCAGATAGGACGGGACACAATTTTTGCTTTGAAAATATAGAACTAAGTATGAGAAAATTACCAAACTTTCAGACACAGAAGATATCTTAGCTCCCCAACATATATGTTAGAATGGTAATTGAGTTGTACTTTTTTATGATAAATCTCATTAACTTCAATGTTAAATGTAGACTTTTCAGAGGGGGGAACAGCGGGGGAGTGAAGTCATCACGTGTTCCAGAATGTTCAAATAACTTATAAATAGACACGAGACGTCACTGACCTCGAAAACATTTGAAATTCGAAATGAAACGCACAAGAGCGTTATTGATTGGCTGACCTAATTAGTGGGCACCATATTAGGAGGAAGGATGCCGCTAATTGAGGATGATGTCACTCTATGTGACTTCACTCGCAATCGATGTGTATGTTCTGATTGGTGAACTGTTCTTAGCTGGTGAAATTTACACCTCGGATTTTGAACGCTGAAGGGGTCAGATAAATCAAGGCAGGTTCGAAGTGGGAACGTAGAAATTGGCTGGAATATCAGGGGCAAAAGGTACAGTAGTTTGTGTAAAACACTCAAAGAACACAAACTGACAATGTTTTGGAATGTTCAACACCATTTGAGTGATATTAGCCATTTTGCAAAATTAGTTTTTTCAAATAACGACAAAGCTATTTTCAAACAAGGACTTTGGCGATAATCCTGCATCTAACCCTGATCTAATTATATAGGGGTGGGTAAATGTCTGTTCACTGATCTACATGGTATTGATACAATCAATAGTCCTGAGGAAAATCAAGTGGCATCAAAATAATGGCTTTTTATCACCAGATTAGAATTTGCTGAGGTGAACTGACTATGCCACTGCATTTGCCTTGGTAATTGCCAAGGATTGTGAGAGTTGTATACCGGTATAATAAACATTCATCACCATCCCCACTAGCCCCCCCCCCCCTCATACCTAGGTCATTCCGCAGTAAAAGCCAGTTTTCATGTCCCCGTGCCAAACAGCTAAAAGTCTTTAGCTAAGAATTTCTAATGATCATCTACCGATTAACGAATAAAAAAGACTTCGTTTGCATTTTTTCTGAGTAATTTAAGATTCTTTATACCAACAAAAATACATGTCCCCTATCGCATTCCCTAAACTGTCGATGATGAAAAAGACATTAACGGTTATACAAAATGGTCTCAAAATCTGCTACTTTTTTGTGATAAATTGTTGTAGAGGTGATTATGTAGACTTGTTTTACATTTTTGGATGTTTTCAAACTGCCCAAGGTTGGAAATAGCAGCGTAAAGTGCGACAATTTCATGACCTTTTCAAAACGGCGAAAGCTGTGACCGCTTGACCTGTGACGTCACAACCTGATTACAATCTCGATCAAATACCTGTTGTGACGTCAAAATGTCAGCGACATCACGCTAGAACTCCCACAGTTGGGTGAATCTTTCGTAACAACGCCCGACGTCATAGACTATGACGTTTAGGGCGCAATCGTAATCAGGTTGTGACGTCCTGCACCAGAGGTCACGGCTGCAATACGTTTCCCCCCACATGTGTGCTATTCGTGTCCTAAAACCCACTTCGACGACATTATTCGAGAAAAAAATACTAATTTGTTGTTTGGAACACTACTGGGTATGTTTTAATGCAAAGTAGTATAGAGTCATTTGGTATAACCTTTAAAAAACCTTGTCTTGTTGCAGTTCATTTTATTGTCAAGAATATGATGAATATTTGTTGTTTCCTGCAAGGTGAGAAGTAAAAATTTTGAATAAATTCTCATACGTTTCCTTCAAATTTTCTGTCCCTGCGTCGCCTGTCATCTACGTCCCGGCAAACTGACCTGATCTCTGGTGGCAGTGGAGTTGGCTTCAGATGACCTTGATGCCTATGTTTTTGAAGGAACGTAGCAATGTGTACACAGCTTTTCCACATTTCACTAGTTTTGGGCTGAGATTGACCGACACTAAGGGAGTATGTTTATTCTAGCTGTGTCATCTACGAATGGATATTACCTCAGTGAAAATCTGTGTTAGTTCTGTTATCTCCAGATAAAAGGTTAGTCACATATTTACCGAATGTCCCAGGCTGAGTATACCAATATTCTGAACCAAATCATGTTCTCAGCGTCATCTTAGTCACGGCCATCTACATCACACTTGTGTGACGTATGTGACCTTTAATGTGACGTGAATGACATTGCCATTACGGAGATGACAAACGAATTAAAAGCCCATATATGAGTGAAGACTAGGATTAAAGGACTGCATTTTGATCCCAGAACCATCGCTATTCACTGTTAGAAAGATTGAGTCACTCTGGCTTAATAATTTTGGTTATAGACGTGACAGACCCCCATAAAAGGGGTCAAATTTGATTTCAACACAAAAAAATGTATTCCTTTTGAGCCAATTTTTTGGGGTAAAAATTGAAAATGACTCAGAATGTCTGGGTCTGTCACATCTTTACTCAAAAATATTGAGTGGGATTGACTCAATCTCTTGGACAGTGTAGACCAAATGTGGGAAATGGTCATCTACGTCAGTCTGTCATCTACATCACGGATGTAATCTACAACACGAGAGACATTTTTGACGGTATTCGATGATAATCAATCTCAAACTGATATAGAAAAGTATGTATATTATTCTACATGTATCCACATTGATAAGAAAGATTGAAAATATGATTGGTCTGGGACTTTCTTTGCCATTCAGAAGTCGACAAATAATATTATCGTGGAAGTAATCGAATCCTGCGGTCCTATGAATAGAGGATTATATATTGTGTGACATTTTGCAATATGAATATCATTGGGAAATATATATTAAAATATAACCAGAGAAGATTGTAATAAGTGTGTCCAGACAGGACATCTGAAAATAAAATCAAATTTTATATGGGCAGCTGGGAACTTTTGCATCTTTGTTGTGACGTAGATGACAGATGATTAACTATATAAATTCAAAACTGACCGTTTTCCAAGAAATATTTTCCATCAATCGCTTAAAATATCATTGTCAAAAAAAATCTCCCTCGTAACAAATCATACCCCTGAAAATGCTGAAATGTTGGATTGAAAAATTCAGACTACTGCCACTGGAAACTGGCCCTTACTGTAGAACCACCCATCCACACGGATGCCAATTTATCAGGATGACTATCCGACATCTAACTGAAATTTCTTGTCTCTAAAATGAATAACTTCAACACCTCAATCAGGGTGCAGTACTTTACCTTAACTAGGGTGAAGGTCAGTCAACTTCAATAGGGTTCGGTTCAAGAAGCAGATTTGCAAGAATTTAATTAAAAATGAATTATTTTATGTAATTTTACTATATCTTTATCCAAGCAATGCACATATGACATGGCCAAGCAAATCTCAAAGCTTTCAAAATATAATGTATGAGATACACAAGTGTTTTGTAGCTACAACTGTAATGAGTTTGATTTTCATGAATTGTCTCTCACAATTGACCCCTACCATCCGCAATCAGCATGCATGTTTCATAGATTCAATGCTGTTAGCACATTAAAAGGATTACATTTATTCTTTCCTAATCCACACTCTCTATGCATATGCTCTTTGACCAGAATTGTATTGAACACAATGGGTTCTTTCCACAATAATCCTTGGACAATGTTGTCTTGCTCTAGCCAGTGTCTGCGAGATGTGCACAGCATGTGAGCCACTGCATGAGCTTCAGTTCGTTCTCATGATGTCTCCCCTATGTTTATAACATGGAGCAGGGTTTTCATCCATTGATAATTGGCATGACCTGTGTAAATATGATAATATGGATCAAATATTCCTACTATTCCAAGATAGGACCAATAAGCTTACATTTATGATAATTTTGACAACTTCAGGTCGAAAATACACTAGTTATCATTGATTAAAGATATGTTCTGGATTGAAGCGAAGCACCTGGAATAATGAACCAGAAATCATGAGGCCAGCCAGGTGCCCTCTGCCATCGAGGGTAGACAGCATTGTCCAGGGATTAACTTGAACTATAGTATTGGTACAAATTGCCCATTGACAATGGCCTATTTTCCAAGGTCACCCTATTTGATAATGCTGCTATCACAATATAAATGAAGCTTTAGAGCTAGCATTTCTCACTTTACAGCACATTTGCAAATCTGCTTCTTGACCTGAACCGTATTGAAGTTGACTAACCTTGACCTATTCTCTAAGGTCAAAGTATGGGGTAAAATGAAGTTTGTGCACTATTGATATTTTCACAATATTATATCTCAAACCAGCAGCACCAGATGATTTTTCAAGATCAGATCAACTGTATCTTGACAGAAGTGTTCCAATGCCTTTTATACCTCTTTCCAGATCTACACCACATATGCAACTGGTTGTTAACCAGAGCCTTGTCAAGCACTTGACTAACTCTTCCCACAGTACGTTATATAGGTCCAGTTATATTTCAATGATATCACATGAACAATCCTAGCTAGTCCTTCCAGATAAACACCACGCATGAATCTGGTGATTTTGACTACAGACAGACCCCCACATATATTGAAGATATGTGATTTGATACTGGACTGTGACCAAACATCCCTAGTTAGGCATCCTTGTGATGATAAATGTACTTGTCAGTTTCTTCGATCTTCTTTTTCCTACCACTCTTGACCAGTTATCAATCAACTTCTAATTTGTTGTGCTTATTATTCATCTAGCTTTTCCCAACAATTTTCTGTTTGAATCTATGGTAAAGTAACTGTGACTGTGGAATCACAATAGTGGCCGGCCATTGGTTTATTGACCTCTATGCTGATTTGCATATTCTCATTTCCATGTACAATGTACATGTATAGCACATTCACTGATTCGTCCACAGTTATGGCTCAATAAAATTATAACAACTCAACAAATTCTTTCCAAACTTGTGGTGTATATCATGCCATGAGATGTTGCTTGGGGTCCCATTCCATTCACATATCTGCCCACCATCTCAAAATTTTGATTCCACAACAAAAACAATATGATGACTAGATTCTTTTCAAATTTTGGGTAACCGGGTAAACAATGTATTATGTTGAGCCCGGTCAATTCTTGGATGAGTAACCAGGTGCTGTCTTGGCTGAGCTGATCAGTGTCTAGGACAATACTAGGAACTGTGGGCACATGTAGGCACCATCGTGATATGACTGAAATTTATTGAAAACAATGTTACATCCAACTCACTAAATTTGGTACTGTACAGTCAGGTCTATCTATATCTAGCCACAAGATATTGCTTGAAATTTGTTTCCTTCCAAATACACCCATGGGTGATGCCACCAGAATACCAAACTTGACATTTCATTTCTGGACAATACATTAGAATAACTGATTCTTTCCAGATTTGTTATGTGGACATCATACCACATTTTTTGTTGCTGAGGGTCACTTTCCATTATAATATTCCAAAGAGACAAAGGGGATGCCTCCACGATTGTATTTGATGGACAAATTCATGTGAATCCCAACAGCCAAGGGGTTTGGCCCGATGAGCTATTTTTTGTTACCCATTTCAATGATTTTTTCACACATTTAACTGTTATGAACAGACCCTTTATCATTGATATCAATATATGATATAGTACATACTTGCCTGGACTATATCCGCCTTGTTAATTCCAAACAGGTTAGAAATTATCGAAATATGATGTCACCATGACCTTTGTTTCAAGGCCAAATTGTTGTACAGAAGTTAGAAATCAATGTCTTTTGACAAAATCTAATTCTTGCCTTGTGCGATAAATATACTGCAGACTGGACTCTATACAAATCATCCATGAACTGAACTGTAACAAACAGGCAGCAAAGTTATTGCTGTACATGTATTTTGCTAACATTTGTGTTTGTACACAGCCCAAAGGAGTTCATTTGTACAAAACATTAAATTGAATTGTCAAGACTGTGCCCATGGAGTGTATCTGACTGCTAAGTATTTGACAATGAAATATGACCGGTTGGATCTGAAAATTTCTTACATGCCTGTTTGTTGTCCATGTGATATCTCCAATTCCACTGTATGGATTGGTACCAAACTTATCCATGGGGCAAAGAGGGACCATATTCATCAATGTCACTGGGACCCAAAAATTAGGCAATAATCTGAAATTGTTTGCCCATACTAGAACAGTTGAGGGAGTGAATGTCATTGTGGAGTGAAATATTAAACATTTATAAATAATGTTGGTGTTTGTTACCAAATCAAACCTGTTATCACTTAAAAGCCAATATCCTCCATTTGGAGATCTCCTGCAAACAAAATTATCTCCCTTGATCGCTGCGTCGATCGTCCCCCAGGTGGCGTGCACTCCGCGCATGTCCATCACTCTTTTTCCCATGTTGAGCAAGACCTGTTTTGAGTAAAGGCCGAGCAAAGAGGGGAGGATGGGTTGGGCAAATCAACGTTGATAACAGGTTTGATTTGGTAACAAACACCAACATTATTTATAAATGTTTAATGTTTGTGTCCCAAATCTTCACCTGTTATCACTTAAATGCCAGACTCCCAACAGAGGAGGTTGGGTAGCCGGCCTTGTGACTTGCTTTTGGATTAAGCGGAGCACGCCTTGTTCTGATTTTGTAAATCTAATATGCTTAATAATATCCTGATAATTCCCGTGTCGTATAGAAGCGTAGGGAGCTCAAGGTATTACAAGTAATGCGGCGAGAGGTGGACTCTGTTCCACCGTTTGCTCGCATACTTGGCTAGATAATCAGATGCCATCGTGATGCCTTGAAGTCCCTTCGTCTCTGGCATGGTATGTCTTCTATACTTACCGAATTGTCGGGATCTTGCTTGCTTGAGCGGCGCCCCCCCCCCCCTTTTTCTTGATGGAATTAGTGGACTACACGCTGGGCTACTGCTAACGGGCCCAACGTAGTCACCCTGTCTGTTTGTACAGACATGTCCCTAAGATAATAGTCAGTGAAGGTAGAGTTTACAGTCCATGCACAGGCTTGAACGATCTCGTCCAGTGACAAGTTTTTCCAGAGCGGCCAGGACGTAGCAATAGCTCTAATCTCATGAGATGATGCCTTCGACAATAGGGGAGGAGCATCGATGGCGAGTTGGTATGTCCAGTGTATCGTCTTCCTTAACCAAGATGCAACTGTATTCTTTGTAATGTCCGCAGATGCTCCCGGATGTAATGATAGAAATAGGAGACGTCTAGATCCTCTAGTAGAGTCTGTTCTCTGTAGATAGCATCGTAGGGCTCTAACTGGGCATAATACTCTGTCGTTCTCCAGTGGGCCTACGAAGTCTGTAAGTGCTGGGATCTGATATAGTCTTTGAGCACATGGTCCCTGACGTGTTGATTCATTCTTGGCGATGAATTCCGGGATCGGACGGAAGGATATAGTTTTCCAACCAGCGGTCCATGCCAGGGAGCTGCGTTCTAATGCGTGAAGCTCGGAGACTCTAGTGGCCAGAGCGAATGCTGTTAAGAAGACTGTCTTGTAAGACAGTGCCTTGATCGTGGCCGACTGTAACGGTTCGAATGGTGGGCGTAGAAACGCACTCAGTACAACTCCAAGGTCCCATTTCGGTAGCAGTTGTCTTGTCCGGCGAGACTGTAAGGCGAAGGACTGGAGAAGAGCCGCAACGTTGATATCATGTCCAATATCAATTCCTGAAGTTAGTCTTATGACTCGGGATAATGCAGAACGGTATCCTTCTATGGTGCTTAACTTGAATTCCTTGTCCCGATGCAGGTGCAATAGGAAATCAGCTATCACTGGAACAGAGGCAGTGTAGGGATCGATGTCTCTGGTCCCACACCAGGTATGGAAGTAAGCCCACTTGGCCTGGTAAAGTCTAGAGGTGGATGGTCTGTTTGCTGTCGCCATCGCCTCTGTAACTGGCCTTGAAAATCCCTGGTTTGCAAGGGAATCCCTGATAATCTGCAGGCGTGAAGGTTGAGCCACTGTGGATCGTGGTGTAGGATACCTTGCCGTTGGTCTAGTAGTCGGCGCCACGGAGGTAGCTGACGAGGGAAGTCGGTCAGTAGCTGGACTAGTGATGGGAACCATGGGCGATTCGGCCACCATGGTACTACGAGGATGATAACACTGCTGTGCTCTGTTATCTTGTTCAAGACTGCCTGAATAAGTGCTATCGGTGGAAATGCGTAGGCAATCAGGTTGTCCCAACTGATTGACATGGCGTCGACTGCCCAGGCTAGCGGGTCGAGCATCGGGCTGACGAAGATTGGTAGCTGAGTATTGTCCCTTGTTGCGAACAGGTCTACTAGGGGCTGTTCCCAAATCGATGACACTTGACGAAAGGCCTCTGTGTGGAGATGCCACTCCGTTTGTAGGACTTTGTCCGGGCGTGAAAGACTGTCTGCAATGACGTTCAGGTGACCGGGTACAGGTCGTGCTCGGATCCGGCACCGATGAGTCTGTGCCCAGGTGAAAAGAGACCATGTCTCCTGGAACATCAGTCGGGACCTCGTTCCCCCCAGCCTGTTGATGTAGCTCACTACTGTCGTGTTGTCTGATGCGATCATCAAGGAGCTGTCGAACAGTTGAGGGCTCCAGTGCTGGACTGCCATGTTCACTGCTGCCATCTCCAGAACATTGATGTGTAGAGTCTTCTGTTGTGGAGACCACCTGCCGGCTATCTTTAACTCTCCCAGATGGGCTCCCCAGCCCGTGAGTGATGCGTCGGAGAATAGATTCTTGTTCGATGGTGACCAGCGGAGTGGAATCCCGAACATGACGTTCTCCCTGGACTGCCACCATTTCAGGAACTGATGGAGGTGCTGAGGAACTGGTACTAGGGGGTTGATGGCCGAGGCTCGTAGATACGGCTGCAGGTGGAACTGTAACGGTCGCAGCTGAAGTCGTCCGTACTGTGTCAGATCCTGAGTTGATGTCAGCAATCCCAGTAGACTTTGCCAAAGACGTAAGGGTTGTGATTGGAAAGATAAAAATCTTTGGATGATAGACTGTATCTTTATCCAACGTTCTTCCGGGGGCAGGATGATCTGACTCTGTGTGTCGAATACTGCTCCGATGTATTGTCGTCTCTGAGCAGGCTCTAGTTCCGACTTTGTTGGATGTGGGATGAATCCGAGATACCTCAGGAGTTGAATGATGAATTGTATCTGGGACTTGAGTGCTGACTTCCTTGACCCCCACACAAGGATGTCGTCGATGTATGCCTCTATGTTGATACCCCTTAGGTGAAGGAAGGTCATGATTGGTGACGTGATTCTTGTGAAGCACCAAGGGGCGATGGAGATGCCGAACGGCAGGACCTGCCACTCGAACCGTCTCCCGGCAATGATGAATCGAAGATATCGACGATGATGTTGATGAATGGGAACATGAAGGTATGCATCCTGGAGGTCGATGGAGGCTAGCCAATCGTCCGGTTTTAGGCGGCACCGTAATGCTGGAACTGATGTCATTTTGAAGTGTGGAGGTGGCGCTAGAGTGTCGTTGGGTCGACGTAGGTCTATAATCATGCGAAGCTGATCTGTGTCCTTCTTGGGCACGAGGAAGACAGGACTGTAGAATCCTGGACTTGCTTCTTCCACGGGTAATTTCCTGACAGCGCCCTTGTCCAATAACACTTGTACTGACTCCAGTAATGTCCGTACATGTTCTGGCCGAACTGGAAGACGTGATGGTTTGGGTCTGGTGATGAGCCTGGGGTACTCTAGAAAAGTGAGGAATACTCCATCTCTGAGTGATCTGGCGACCCACTTGTCGTCTGTGATAAGCTTCCAGTTCCGCCAGAAGATCCGTAGACGTCCGCCCACGACCGGATGATTGAATACCTTGAATTCTGGAAGGATGAAAGGATGATGATGATGACGGGTTAAAAACTGAGGCTGGGGACCGTCAATTCCGACGGTCGGGCTTTCCTTTGCCCCGGTCGGAAAACTTTCCTCTTCTGCCACGAAATGGTCCTTTCCCGTAGGAACGAAAATTCTGTTGGCTGTCCTGCTTGGGTAAACTGCCCGAGTCTAGATGTGACGGCTGCGCAGAACGTCCTCCTCTGGTCGATTTGCCTTGACCTTTACCCTTGCCCTTGCCTTTATTCTTGCTGTAAGTTAGGGCTCCGATCATGCGGGAAGTCTTTTCGTCATTGACAGCAGGCATGACTGTCGAAATGGCTTGGTTGAAGAGATACTCGGATGACAGGGGTTGCTGTGCCAGTTCGTTCTTCACCGATTCCAAAACCTCAGACTTAGGATGTTTAAGGTATGCAGCTCGTCGAGCCTGCACCATCGTAGCATAGGTAAACGCCCCTGTTTCCATGAGATCCACATTAGACTTGTTCATCGAGTCGATAAAGGCGGTGAGAAAGTCCATCTTGGGTTGTGAGAAAGTCAGGGATCCATCTTTATGCTTTTTGTCTGGATCCTGAATCACCCTGGAAATAGCCGTCAGGAACCAATCGGAGTATGATGTAATTCTGTGTTGTGTCAGCATCATGTCCTCCACAGCACAGGCCTGCTTCTGTTGAAGTACCACCGCTGGTGTCTTTGAGAAGTTCAACAGTCTGTCAAGATCCGGGTCCGACTTCGGGGCCTTGAACGGTAAATTGTCTCCGTGAAGGGTGTAAGTCTTGAAAGGACCGGGTTTCTGGAGAGATTTCGGAGTCTTTAACTGTCGATCCAGTGTCTCATACAGGGTAGCTGATGCCGGAGATGGTGCGCAGGTTGGCGCATCTTCCTCCTCAGAAGGCTTGTTCAGTCCGTAGAGAGATGCCGCTGTAAGTTTTCTCCGTTTCCGGACGGGGTCGGTTGGCTGTTTGTCATCGCCGACCGTCGGTTTGGGCATCTCTGGAACCAGCGTGTGTACCGCCGCTATACTGGCTCTAAAGGGTAGTCCGTCCTTGTTCTTGTCTTCTACCTCCGACTGATGGGAGGGAGGTGACTCTGTATGAGACGAGGATGGCGAAGTGGAACGTCGTGCGTAATCCTCGTGGTCTGCATCCGAGTCTGCGTCGCTAGCAGAATGGGGTCGTGTCATCTCATGGGTCTCCGGTGAAGGGACCTCTACCACGGTAAGGGGATGACTGTGCTTCTTGACCAAGCTAGGTTCCTGTTCACCTCTAGACTTGCGTATATCCCGCTGCTCCGGTTTATCCCGGTGCTCCGGGCGTGCTTGTTGACGGGAAACCGGTGAACGGCTTCTCCCTTGTCTGGTGTAAGGTCGTTCCGGGGTATGGTTCCTATGGTACCGACTCCGGTTAGGTGAAAGGGTCCGACGTAAGGGACGGTCCCTCTCCCGATGATGACGTACAGGATAGGAATCTCGGCGTTGTAACGGTGTGCGACTTCGTTTACGAGATCTGCTTGCCGTAGTACCGAGGTGTGGCTCCGTTGTACGGGTCCAAGCTGAAGTGGAGGCCGGCTCACGGCGTTCTGGCTGAGTCCGTTCCTCATAAGTCCGTGACTTTTTGGATGTGGAGTCTCGGTGATCTGTATAAGTCCGTTCTGGTTGAGTCCGTGACTTCTCAGATGTTGCTTCACGGTGCGCTGGATAGGTCCGTGTGGTATCCCGCTCCGTGGTACGGCTCTCGGCCGTGGTACGGCTCCGGGCTGTGGCTTCCTTCCGCTGTGCTCTGGTATCGGAGTCACGGCGGTCTGGATAGGTCCGTGAGGTCTCTCGTTCCGTGGTACGGCTCCGGTCCCTGTAGGCCCTTGGCTTGTCCGACTCCCGGCGTCCCGTATAGGGCCGTGACTCCGTCTCCGGGGTACGGTAGTTCTTTGTGGACTTGGATGAACGGGAGTTGTTATCCGAGGACTCGCTTTGATCCGTGACTGTGACGGGGCTGTCTAGTAGAGTCCGTGCCAGCACTCTAGCCGGTGCAGTAGAAGTAAACCGTGTCGCCGTCGCTTGGGCTTGACTGGTCTGCACCTTGTTCTTCGAAGGTACCGTCGACTTCAAGACTGTGCCACTGGGGGGTATCTCCGGGCTTGTAGTCGTCGCTAAGGCTGTGTCTTCGTTTAGCGATAAGTCGTGTATGAGGGCCTGATTAGCTTCTGCTTTTTCAGCAGGTCCTTTCCTCTGGTTACCGGCAGCCCTCAATAGTTGAGTACGTCTAGTTGCAGCATAGCTAACCCAGGTAGCGTCGTCCCAGTTTACACACTCGGCACACGTACTCTGCCTGTAGCATATCTGTGCCCTGCATTTAAAACAGAAAGCATGTGAGTCCTTTACGGGCCAAAACTGACGACATGATTCACATCTCTTACTATTCCTGATAGTTTGGGTGACTACGTTAGCCATACTGAACTTACAGACCAAAAAAATAACCCTAGGGTGCGTCTATAACAACCAAAAGTTACTGTTTACAGGAGCTCTTTCAAAACAGGTCTTGTTACCAAGACTGCAAAGGAAAAAGAGTGATGGACATGCGCGGAGTGCACGCCACCTGGCGGACGATCGACGCAGCGATTAAGGGAGATAATTTTGTTTGCAGGAGATCTCCAAATGGAGGATATTGGCATTTAAGTGATAACAGGTGAAGATTTGGGACACAAACTTAAGATATTTATGTGTCCTGTTCTGTTACCGGTACTGAGGTTTCAAACAAGGCATTGGTGTGTTGTGGGTAGATATTTTGGTTCACACCAAAATTATGCATACATGTGGATCATCAATCCATACCAAAATACTTCAGTTCATATGTTCATGTGGGATTGCAAACATCAAATGTTGTCAAATGTACTGACCTAACTTGAAGTCCCATGGGCTGTGAAATTGTGATGTTTCAGCTCCCTTTCATTTGGTAATTTCTAGATATTCAAGCGTTCCCCAATAAACGAAAAAAAAACAAAAAAACAAAACAAAAAAAACAAGACCACTTACTGTCAATATCACATTTGACAAGCATCCCTTAGGTGGTTTTTCTTGTTTTATTGCACTTTCCTCAATGCCTTGTGTTGATAGTAAAATTAATGTTGCCTTACATGCAGTCACAAAAAGTGGAATCTTCTGAGTCAGGGTTCCTACACTTTTGAAGTGGCAAAAATCTGAGACTTTCAAGGACTCGGTTTCAGATTTCATAGACCTATGGTACCAAGAAAACCCACTAATGAAATAAAGTTGCACTACATTTTCCATCTCTTTTTTCTAATGGTTGCTGGCCTGTACATAAACTTAAGGGTTTTAAGGACCTATTTCCAGAATATAAAGTTTTCAAGTCTTTGAAATGGTCCAAGTGAAATTCAAGTACATGTACTTTCAAGGAAATGGTGGTGGAGGAACCCTCTGAGTTTGTGAGCTGTTCACATGGAGCATGCCTTACATCAGTGCCCAGAAAGTGCTGACTGAATCAGTCCTTGCTGCAGGAGAAAGTTTTACATAAAAAAAGCTAGTTGAGAAATGAACTTGCACACTTCCAGGTTCCTACATTCAAATTTTTTTACTGGACTCCTGGACAGCATGTTAACTATAACAGAAGCCTTGATTGGCTAATGTCGAATTCTTACATGCTAAGCCAAACTTGGTTGGTGAAAGAAGATAATTTTTATACGCCCGCCAAAAGGTGGACGTATTATGTGATGGCGGTTTCCGTCCGTCTGTCTGTCTGTCTGTCTGTCCGTCTCTCGTGTCCGGTCCATATCTGGGACAGTTTTCTGTCTACAGTTCCAATTTTTGGTTAGTGGATACCCCACGGGGAGACGATGTACCACGTACCAAAATGAAGGTGGAGATCAGAGGTCACTGGCTTAAAAAACAGAAAATCACTGAAGTGTTCGTGTCCGGTCTATATCTGTGAACGTTTTCTATCAACATTGTAATTTTTTGTCCTCCGCCACAAAGTGGTGGGAGGACTTGGAAATGTTAGCCGTCCGTCCTTCCGTCCGTCCCACATCTTGTGAACGCGATATCTTGAGAACAATTTGACCAATCGACTTCAAACTTGAGAAGGTGCTTCACATCAGTTAGACGGCCATTGGTATTAATTTTCACTGAGGTATGTAATCCAAGATGGCCGCCATCGACCATATTGGATTCTGTCCGTCCCACATCTTGTGAACGCGATATCTCGAGAACAATTCGATCAATCATCTTCAAACTTGAGAAGGTGCTTGACGTCAGTTAGACGGCCATTGGTATTGATTTTCACTGAGGTACGTAATCCAAGATGGCCGCCATCTACCATATTGGATTCTGTCCGTCCCACATCTTGTGAACGCGATATCTTGAGAATAATTCGACCAATCGACTTCAAACTTGAGAAGGTGCTTCACATCAGTTAGACGGCCATTGGTATTGATTTTCACTGAGGCACGTAATCCAAGATGGCCGCCATTGACCATATTGGATTCTGTCTGTCCCACATCTTGTGAACGCGATATCTCAAGAACAATTTGACCAATTGACTTCAAACTTGAGAAGGTGCTTCACATCAGTTAGACGGCCATTGGTATTGATTTTCACTGAGGTACGTTATCCAAGATGGCCGCCATCGACCATATTGAATTCTGTTCTTCCCACATCTTGTGAACACGATATCTCAAGAACAATTCCACCAATCAATTTCAAGCTTGGGAAGGTTCTTCACATCAGTCAGACGGCCATTGGTATTACTTTTCACTGAGGAACATAATCCAAGATGGCTGCCATTGACCATATTGGATTCCATCCGTCCCAGATCTTGTGAACGCAATATCTTGAGAACAATTCGACCAATCGACTTCAAACTTGAGAAGGTGCTTCACACCAGCTAGACGACCATTGGTATTGATTTTCACTGAGGTACGTAATCCAAGATGGCCGCCATCGACCATAATGGATTCTGAACGCGATATCTCGAGAACAATTCAATCAATCGACTTCAAACTTTGGAAGGTTCTTAACATCAAACGGCCATTGGTATTGATTTTCACGGAGGTACGTAATCCAAGATGGCTGCCATTGACCATATTGGATTCCGTCCATCCCACATCTTGTGAACGCGATATCTCGAGAACAGTTGGACCAATCGACTTCAAACTTGAGAATGTGCTTAATATCAATTAGACGGCCATTGGTACTGATTTTCACTGAGGTACGTAATCCAAGATGGCTGCCATTGACCATATTGGATTCCATCCATCTCGGATCTTGTGAATGTGATATCTCGAGAACAATTTGACCAATCGACTTCAAACTCGAGAGGGTGCTTCACATCAGTTAGACAGCCATTGGTATTGATTTTCATTGAGGTAGTATGTAATCCAAGATGGCTGCCATTGACCATCTTGGATTTCACTCACTTATATTGTACCCATCTGTGTTGTGAACGCGATATCTTCATCTATTCCACCCATCGATTTATAAACCTCACCATCCACAAATCCATATACAACTACAGACTTACATTCCAGTGTTACACTACCCATTACTGCTTCCCAAATCTCCTCAAATTGTCTCCACAATTTCAGATAAACGTCTCTTTCCACATATCCACTTTCCAAGTTATATTTAAGGAGAAATTGGAAGCGTATATGCTGCATGCTCTCAAACAGGCTACTTGGCGGAGGACCTGCTAGCTACTCCGCTTGTTGTGAGTGGATATGCTAGGTAGAGACGATGTGTCGCGTACCAAAATTGATGTTGAGGTCAGAGGTCAAAGGTCACTTGCCTAAAATCAGGAAATCATTGATCATTGTCAGTTTTCTATCTACAGTTCAAATTTTTGGTGAGTGGATGCCCTAGGGGGGAACGATGTGTTGCATACCAAATGTAGGTCAAGGTCCGAGGTCAAAGGTCTGTGTGACCGAAAAATCAGGAAATCATTAACAATTTCTAATTTTTTGTGAATGGATTCAATAGGGGGAAATAAGTGTCGCATACCACAAAAATAGGTCAGTGACCCCAAAATCAGGAAATTATTAAAAATAATTTTTGTTTGTGTCAGTAGATATATTAGGGGGACACGATGTGTCACCTACAAAAATGTAGGTCAAGGTCAAAGGTATAGGTCACTGTGATCCCAAAATCATGAAATGGTTAAAAATCATGATTTTTGAGTCCATTGAAAAATTCGGGGAGCTGTTTTGTCATGTACCAAAATTTAGATCCAGGTCAATAGTCAAGGTCACTGTGACCCCAGAATCAAGGTCAGTATGACCTAAAAATCAGGAAATCGTTAAAAATTACTATTTTTTTCTGAGTAGATTCAATAGAACTTTTCACCACTGATTCGGAAAAGCATGTCACGTGGCGCAAAACATGCTGGTGGGTTGACAAGTCGGCTCACCTCATCGTTTTCTGTGTGCAGATTTGTCTCTGCCATAACAGAGGTATGTAGCAAATAATTACAACGAATGATCTTTGAATTGAAAAACATTTTTGCGTCTGTGTTCCAAGCTGCCATAAGTCTGCAACCGTCAGTGTATTTTTTGTTTTAATTTATGATCTTTTATCGGCAATAATTTCAAGAAATAGTGTCATTTCCGGTTGTGATCTCCAGGCAGAGGTCGCAGCATTTTTTACAGCCCACCAGCAACTGGTTATTTCATTGGTCGAATCCAGCGTGCAATCTGGAGTTTCCGTTGACAGCTTTTCACGTTGTCACGTCTTTCGGCTATTTTCGGTATGAAAAGGTCTACAGGGAGAAATGAAGTGTGTCGCATACCAAAAATTAGGTCAAGGGTCACTGTGACCCCAAAATCAGGAAATTATCAAAAACATCTTTTGTTTCAGTAGATACATTAGGGGGACATGTGTCACATACCAAAATGTAGGTCAAGGTCAAAGGTCAAGGTCACCTTGACCCCAAAATCAAGAAATCTTTAAAATTACTTTTTTTTGTGTCCATAGATACCTCGGGGGACATGTCAATTACCAAGATGTAGGTCAAGGCCGAATGTCAAGGTCACTCTGACCCCCAAAATCATTAAATTCATAAAAATTATGATTTTTTGTGTCCACCGATACATTGAGGGAAGACGATGTGTCGTGTACGAAAAGTAGGTCACGGTCAAAGGTCAAGATCACTGTGACCCCAAAATCAGGAAATCATCAACTTTTTTTCTGCCAGTAGACATGGTAGATACATTAGGGACATACCAAAATTTGGGTCAAAGGTCAAGGTCACTGTGACCCCAAAATCAAGAAATCATCAAGTCACATTTTCATATGCCTGTCGAAGACGAGGTCGTGTAGTGCGATGTTGCGTTCTGTCCATTCATCCATTAACATTTATTGTGCTTTATGAACTTCATACCTGTTTATTAACTCAAGAACAAAGGTTTACTTCATCACTTCCTTCTTCTTTCATGAAAAATTCTCTCGTCTGAAAGGAATCCATTTGCAGGAAAACTACTATTTTCTTGTGTTTGATTATTGTCGATTTCATGTGGGATATGCGAGCTCTTGGCTCTTGCTTCAAGGTCAACTAGTTACCAAGAGTTGAGCTCATTTTAGTTTATCATTCAATTTAAGATGTGATATATGTTACATTCTCAGAAGCACAAAATTGTAAACCTTTCTCTGGATTGCTAACTACCAATTGGAATGAGGCTATTAAACAACCTTGAAATTTAAACCAATGTAATTCCAGATATACGGGCGTATATTGAAGCCCCTTGTTAACATTAGGTTATTGTCATGTACGTCCGTCCGTCACAGCTTTCTCATTACCATTTTCTGCCTGAGCGCATTCATGCAATCCGAAACACATGAACGAAAGCCCACTTGAACACAATTTTGCACTGTGGTGATGAATTGTATAGGTTTGTTCTTTTCTCTGCCTGGTACAAGGCATTCACCATGCCTTCTTCCGAGTGATGTTCCTCAATATTTCAACATTAATTCCAGACATGCTCGTACTAAATGAGACAGTTGTTCATCCAGATACCTTGACCATCTGAATAGTGCCCCAAATCAAGTCGGGTACGTAGCCTTGAGTACTCTTAGTTTGGCCTTTATAATAGCTTCATCATTGCCACCATTGTCATCTTTTGCTGTGCTTATTTTTAACACATCAATTTCTTCAATTTTATTTTATAACTATTATTATAACGCAATTGAGCTAGAATTTTACATATTTTCTCTTGCCATCGAAATATAACAAAATTATTTTTGGGACATTTTACTATTTCGATTTCAACTGCTCCACGTATAGGACATAATCTCACCTTATCGTACCATTTACCTTCAGAGTAATACGAAAGCCTTTCAAGTTTATCATGTCCCAACACATATAATTATATAATTCGCACGGACACTCACGAAGAATGGAACGAAACCCTTAGCGACACCACCTACATGCAGACCTAGGGACAGTCCACAGAACACAACTCATTTTAAGCCCTATGGGGCTTCCGGGGATTGACCTGGGATGTCGTTGTGCACACCGCAGGTCATGGTAAAATTAGGCCTCAGCTCCTCGGACAGCTTGTCATAAGAGGCGACTAACTGAGGCACCCGTGGGGTTCCCAGGTGTGAAAAGGAATAGGACCCCACCCATGTGGTTCCCGGGTGTGAAAAGGAATAGGACCCAGCGTCGTGATATTAGAGAAATACAGTTGAAAGCGACGTTAAAGCTTATTCACTCACTCACCCACAACCCATTTTAAAGTCTCCCAGCCGCATTGCACCAGAGGACAAAAACAAACACTACACGTACACTTTCATCAACATGGCTGCCACAACGGCAGGTTTTGATCTCAGTTGTTTATTATTCTACTTTTTTTGCACCAGAAGTTCCATTTCACGAAATGCAAGTTGTCTTTTCAACTGCGACTCCTTGTGTCCCAGTCTTCCACAGCTGCCAAGTAGACAAACAGGGTTATCCCCCCTTATGCCGATGCAGAGCAGTTCGGATAATCGCACACTTTTAATCTCCGTCAAAGGTTACATGGCTTAATTGGTGAAGACCCACTGTGCAGAGAATGCCAGGGCGTTTTTTCGCCCTCGATATTAAAGTGACAAAGCTACAACCCTAAAATTATAGCTCATCATACTTATTTTGGGCACGAAAACGTCTTTTGGCACCCCACTCAGGTCTATTCTGACAAGATTTCCTGAAGTGTTTTACTAATTATTTCTGAATCAGGCAGCACTGTTGGGCCTAATTCCTTAGGCGTAAACGAACCCATAATTTGTTATCGAAAAGTAGTCCACCTTGTTAAAGAGCCAACGGAATTTGATTTTTTGAAAAAAAAACCCGAGTGTATCTGATAGTCAATTGACCGATTTAAATTGACCGGTTAAATGTACATTTGTGAAATCTGCTGTTTGTAGGCTATATGAATAATTGACATCTAGCAGTGATAATAATAGAACAGACACATCGACAGATTAATCATGCTTGGAGTTTAAGTAAGTGTCTGACGACAGACTCGATTGACATAGCATAAGGGGAGATAACCCTGTTTGGATGTTGTCCAGTAGACTAAAAAAACGACAGCAATCGGTGCCTTTGGCCCTCTTGTTTTATATTCTGCTTTCTCCAGTTCTGATAAAAAACATTTTGGGTGTTACTTAATGTCGCATCATGCTATCGATATAATCTAAGAGATACTCTCCACTCTTGGAGGTATATAAGGGTTATCTCAGAGATAAAATAGAGGGTTCCGCTCTACATTTAATAACCATCAACATGCCGATCAAAAGCTGAACGCGACATTAAACCTTAATAATTCTCTCTCTCCAAAGAGTGTGATAATTAGAACCAGGTGTAGAAAAACTGTTGTACATTGATTTCTGATAGGATGTATATCCATTCAATTGTAATTTGCGCATGTTCATCCCTCTAGATACACCTTAGATATGCCAGGTAGTATAATCGGCTAAAATAAAAAGTTTTCCACTTATTTACTTTCACACTTTGTTTTCTTGTATGACAAAACTGTGGTTTATATGAGAATGATTCTTGTGTGGATATAACCACCAGAACATCCCTAATGTTCCGTGAAATACCGGTACAGTTTACAAAATAATAGTTTGTGACTTTATTCAGGAACCACAACACGGCCAGGCAGACAGATGACTCCGAGTGAAGCCCTTTATTACCTCCAGGAGCGAGTGAGTCCCCCTCAAGGTGCATATTGATTGTAGGCTATGTAGTGCCTGTGTTAGAAAATGCTATAAGCTCAAACTGATGCAGGTCACATCCAGTGACCACACAACTCAAGTGATGTTTGTTGCTGCACATAATCCCTTCGTTAAGTAGGTCTGTGTACCCGAGTTAATACACTTATTATGGGAGAGGGGAAATGGGCAACCCCACCCCCAAAAATACATGTTTTAGCTTAACACTCCCTGAATCTCCCCTGCTGTGATGACTTGTGCCAGTCTTGACGTATTATTGTAGCAACTGGAGCATTGAGAAGATATTCCATCAAGATCAAGAAAATTGGATTTGGATCTAGATTAATTTTAAACGTAATCTAAATTTACATGATTATCGATTACAATGGATTACGATTGAGAATTTCCAAAATATATTAACCCTAGTAATTACATTTTAACTGTGATTCAGACGAAGTTGAAAAGGCCAGGCCTATGTATGAAAACAGTACCGGTACTTGAGAAATACGATTAAAAACTAACTTTACGAGCCACAATAAAAGTCTAGTCAAAATAAATTAACTTGCACAATGAACTCATTTTTCAGACAGCTGTAGAAGTCAAACCTTGAAAAGGTTTCCTTCGTTTCATAGGTTACCTGTTTTACCAACTTTTCCAGGTAGCATTTACTTTTTGAAAATAGACCAACAGTTACATTACCGTACTATGATAGAGATGGTAAATGTAATATCTTAAAAAAAGTTGGTTAAAGTTTTTAAAACTCAACTTGACCACTGAAATAAACTCACTACTGAGTAAGTTATTATATTGAATTTTCTGTGGTCAAATTTTTTACACATGTAAAAATTGGTATATGAATCCCTGTCATGGCTGTGGAGGCATGTCAATATTTATTGTGATTCGGGAAGTTCTGCCTCTGTATTGTAAATTAATCGGGAAAATCCTGGATCTTGTAGAAAGAAATAATTTAAATAATTAAAGTGTCATAGCCCAAACCAGTGTCATAATTAATGGAGAGAACTAAAATTAATGGACGTACAGAAAGACCTGGGAGTCCACATGGATAACAAGTTATCCTTTGATATTCACAGTGAAAAACAAGCTAACAAGGCTAACAGAATTCTAGGACTAATTCGTCGCTCATATACATATTTGGACCAGGCTTCGCTGCTTAATCTGTATATTTCTTTGGTACGCCCACATCTAGAGTACGGTCATACTATCACCTCACCGCTGTTTAGAAAGAGTAGTATCATCCTGGAAAATGTTCAACGTAGGGCCACCAAACGGAACAGATCATACGAGGAACGACTACAACAGTTAGATCTTCCCAGCTTGTATTATCGGAGAGCTAGGGGTGATATGATTGAGGTGTATAAGTACTTACATGGAATCTACACTGTCAGTGAGACGCCGTTTACCCTCGATTTAAATCGCAGGACGCGAGTAAACAGTTTGAAACTCAAAAAGGAATTTTCAAGAAAGTCAATTCGCAGCAACTTTTTCAGTGTGCGGGTATGTAATCTGTGGAATGCTCTGCCGGACGCAGTCGTTATCTCTGATACGCTCAACACATTTAAGTCCAGTTACGATCGGCATATGAGAGTATATCGTTACACCCAACTGCCAGTCCACGATATGTTTTTGGCTCATATGCAAAAGTGACTATCATACGCGAGGATCTCTACGACCTGCAACAGGCTATTTAGCCTATCAAGCAGAAGAGGATGTATGTACATGTATGTAAACCAAAGAATAATGTTATATAAGGAAAACTCTACTCTGATGTCGGGGGTCAAGGTAAATAAAACAAAGAGTTGTTCCGACAGTCTGGTCATGTGATGTGTTGAAGCTGGGACGAGTATAGATTTAATATTTAATATTCGTCCCAGGTTGAAGTGCTTCTGTGGACAATATTTTGAGGTTGTCATTAGCTTCATAAACGGCAGCCGAAGCTTCAAAGTTATGTTTTGTAGATTACAAAATATATCAGGTTGTTAAAAAAATTTATTTCTAATACGGCAGCCCAGAGATTGATCGTGAGCAAATTATCCAAGACACTGACAGAGCCTGTGATTGCATTTATCCCACTCGCTGTCCCATGGAGGGTCCATATTTCGACTACAACGCGCGTAGGGGTCTCTCGTGATACAAATCGGCATTTTTTGTCAAATTTTGCTCACCTTTTATTAACAACAGCTGACTGGACAGCCATGTTTGGTATCTCCCGCTCAAAATAAGATATCGTACAGTGGTGCGATATCGAAGAGGCTGTCGCAGATTTACGACCAAATCTAAGATATTTTCTACAACCTTGACTTTCGAGAAAGCGGTCTTTCATTGTCGTAAATTTATCGTACGATAAAATTTACGACAATGAAAAATCATCGTACGATCATCGTAAATTCTTTGATGAAAGTGGACCCAGATTTGTTCGTCAGGCCAGTCCGCGAAGTTGCTTCGCCGAAAATTATGAGCCGAACAACCCATGTCTGCATGGGTGTGAACCCACTCGATAACACATGAACCGTGTTCATGGCCGCTGTCGTTTAGACTGTGGCGTTATCGGCTGTGAGATAAATCACACTTGAGGTCAACTATTATGACACCTTTCTAGATTCGATTTATTTACAACAGAAGTTTAACCCCTGATAAACTTCTACGTTCTTTACCTTCAGGCTTCGTGCTAGCTACAACATGTAACCTAGTGATGACGTTTATATATTGACCTTATATTGTCACTCAATATATAAACGTCATCACTAGGTTAGGCCCTACATGTTGTAGCTAGCTTCGTGCGTAAAAGTAACAACATACCAGCCGCCATCATTTCCCTTTTACAAAAGAGACACCACGTGATCCTTACAAGAGCTCCCATTGGTCAATTTTATATACACTATATAATTAAATTGGAAACAATATGGTAGATGTCTCGCGAGTGATATATATGACCCAATAAACATGTTTTACATTTAAGTGTTTTTAGCACTCTCATAAGGTCTCATAAGGATAGGAGTGAATGTAGCACTACATTTTTATTGGGTCCAAAAATTATTGGGTCCAAGACCCAATAAACAGGTAAGGACCCAATAGTAAGGTACCAAAATTACAGAAGTCCCAATATCCTGGTGGTTATAAAAGTATATATATATATATATATAGAAAAGAAAATAAAATAAAATGACACTGACAGCTGGAATTCGTCGTTACCGGTTTCACCACATCATCGGTGGCTCATCAGACGTTTAATATATATATATATACCTAGCATACGTATAAAGTCGATCGCTTATGCGTAAATTGCCGTATTAGGCAGACCGCAGATTTACGCGGACCAGTAGCTGGTCGACCTAAGTTTCCATAGCTTCTCTCCTTATTGCAGAGGCTTTTTTCTTGAAATATTTTTGTTCTGTTGGACACTCTATCATACCTGCTCTCAGGATTATAACTTACACATGATTCACAAATTTGTTTTTTTTGTACATTTCATTTTATAAAGCAACAGCACCGCCGCTTCATATATTTTGCAAATGATATACTCCAGTCTAAAGAGGTCCACACAAACATCTAAAAAACTATTCGGAATATACTATATGCTGTTATTATTTTTCTTCATTTGCATACTCATAACACTGATGAACAAGGATACAACGAAACTTGTATAATATAATCTGTCAATAAAAATATGAGTTCGTCGATACTATGAAGTTTTCTTTTTTGGCTTCGGTGTTTGTTCACTGTTGCATTGTGGGGCGATCAACAGCGCCTGCTCTACGAGCCGTCATGGCGTCTTGCTCCTTGCTCCGCGGCGACCATGTTGTCGAGGGTGAAAAGGATGGTATTTATTGGTTATTTTACCCGTGTATTACACAATCTAGGTGCTGCATATTTAGCTAAGAACATAGGTGTTTGTACCATCAGGAATAGCACGTGATATAATATCACAGCAACAGAACAGAATCGACCATGGTCATATCACACACTGTTTAAAAACCCCGATACGATTTTGGTAGAGAAAACACAACTAGGATTTTACAAACGTCTTCTTCAAGTTCACAAATCTACCCACAGCTGGGGAGTACGGGGCGAATTGGGTGTATACCCCTTAATCTATGATATCGTAATTCGTTCGGTAAAATTTTACACTTATGTCCAAGGTTCCCCTGATAGATTGACCTATCATGCTCTTCAAGAGCAAAAAGCATTATGTGCTAAGAGAATCGGTTGGCTCTATAAACTTAAAGATTTTCTTGGCAATGAACTTGATGTTGATATTGACAACACACAGTGTCACGAATTACAAAAGTCCCTCGATACACTATTTCAGGGTCGGTTTAAAGCTTCTCTTCAGGATCCAATAGCAGATACAGGGTCAAATAACAAGATGAGAACATATCGGTTGTTCAAAGAAAACATCAAATTTGAACCATATCTAATAATGTGTAAAAATACAGAATCTAGAAGATTTTTCACAAAACTCCGACTAAGTAACCATAAGCTTAAAATCGAGACCGGACGGCATGTTAAACCACCAATACCGGTTGAACAACGTCTGTGTGACCGGTGTAATTTAATAGAGGACGAAATGCACTTTGTGTTGTCTTGCTCAATTCATGATGCACAGAGAGATATCTTGTTTACCAAGGTCACGGCCACTTACCCTGGCTTTGATGAATTATCAGATAAAGATAAATTTATCTTTATCATGTCGTTGGTAGATATACCTTTAACTAACATAATATGTAATACAGTATACAAATGGTACATGAGGGTAAATCCAAGTTAAACTGTATAGACCGGAACCCGCCATAACTGCCCTTGATGTCTTATCATGCAGTATGTATATATATCAATGTGTCTGTTCTGTATTGATTTGATTTTATTATTCTGTTATGTACTCTACCCTACTGGGGTGTTCGTACAATAAAGTTGAATCTTGAATCTCATATCGACCGTCGTTTCGACGTGATTGGCAAAATTTTAATCGAAACTTATTGAGATAACTGCAACAGTTGTGACTGAGTGGTCACCATAAATCTCCACCTTATGTAGGCTACGAAATTGGTAATACGCGCCACAACAGGATAAACAACAACAACAACAACAACAACAACAAACAGCATGTGCTCGTACCGACCATCGATGCTGTGGAGTGGTTCAAATCGGTCCTATAATTTGGGTTCTCTCGATCACAAAACTTTGTTAATCGGTAAAAGCATTGAAGATGAAATGGTGTGCCTTTTATCGGGATCTACAGGGGAATTCATCACTGTTTAAATCTAGAGAACCCAACTACCATGTTTCGACAACAGTCAACACGAATTGTGCCTGGACAGAGTACATCAAGCAATGACAACAATGGCTGTTCTTCTCACTGAAAGAATCTTGAAACACGCAATCATAGGTGAGTGGATTATATTATAATCAGATGAAGTATTATACGGTCATTGTTGAACCTGAATGTGTTGGGTGGGTGGGGGGGGGTCACAGCCTACAGGGGCATTCTGGAACTCGTGATGACGTCAGTCCCCCGCTGTTCCCTCTCGGAAAAGTCTACAATTAACATTGAAGTCAATGAGATTTATCATAAAAAAGTACAACTCAATTACGATTCTAACATATATGTTGGGGAGCTAAGATATCTTCTGCGTCTGAAAGTTTGGTAATTTTCTCATACTTTATAGTTCAATATTTCAAAGCAAAAATGGACCGTCCTATCTGCCTCCATGTTATCTGACCCCAGTTGAATTTCCGCTGGAGGCTAACAGATGAGCCAAATCTTTTGTTCTCTGTGAGACCCGTGTTCCTCTATAAGCACCCTATTGAATCAACAAGTATGATTATAGGTGAAAACCGCCGGTCACGTGTCGAATCACAGTCAATGGTAGGTTTTTCGGTGCTTTCGTTATCAAGCGTGGGCGAGTGTCTGACCAGACGACAGTGACCACAGCCAAAATGAACGAGCATATCGATGACAGGTATGGTTACTGGTGTCCAGATGAAGGAGAGATTCGTACTATGTTGTCACCAAATGTAGAGTTATTACTATTTCAAGTTAACAAAAATTTTAAACATTTTTGCGGCGAGAGGTGTTTGGTAGACAGTCCATGGTAGGTATTAGCATCGAATTATAGTGTGAGGAAATGAGCACAAAATGAACACGTGGGAACTTACTACCTGCCTCATGTATCACTGACTCATTCATCTCTCGATGCCTTCCACTTGTGTGTGTTTAAGAGGAATATGAACCATTAATATAGTATATTCTCTGTCTGTCTGATATTACGACAGTCCATTGTATCATCATCGGACCGATCGACAGTCCATTGTAGGTCAACATGTACTTGTGAATGATGCACAGAGAGCATATCGTCTGATCTAATGATTCGCCAAATGGACTGTCGCCAAGACAAATGGTAGCTACCATGGACTGTCGACATATCTGATATATAATCATATGCTGCCTCATTATAACATTGCAGCTGTTATGCGGCTTCAATGTGAAGTGATCCAACCTACAGTTCATGGTCGCATGACAAATGGACTGGTGCATTCACCTATAATCATACTCGTCGATTCAGTAGGGTGATAAGGGGGTTGTATAGTGGGCTTCATGGTTGTACTGATGACATGTTTTTTGTAAACAGGATTGTTGTCATCCAATGCAGAACTCGTGAAATACTTTTAAGAACAGGTTGGAGAAAATACCTCGAAATCTTGAGGAATTGTGTATATACCTTGCTTGAGGTATAGGGCTCGGGGTGGCCTAACCGCAAATGCCGGGGTTTTTGTGGCTACAGTTTGTAGCCACATTCAATCCCTATAGAGAAATGTAGCCACATTTTATGGCTACATTTCTCTATAGAGACTGTAGCCACATTTAATTGAAACATTTCACTGTCATAATAAGCTACTGAAAGCTTCGACAAAATGATTTTAAAAACTTTTTTTACAAACATCGAAAATCATCATATATGCCCAGAAAAGTGAAGTTTCCCACGGCCGTTCAGTTCAAAACAGGAACTTACTTCGGCATGTGCACTGCACTTGATGAAAACATGGTTTGTTCTTGTTCACTGTTTAGTTAAACAAGTATGGATGGGAACTATTTATTATACAAATCGTTCAGGATTTATCTAAAACGTGGTCTAAATCGCCGAAGAATATTCCACCATCTTCGAAGAGGTGAAATGCAGACGACCCGACCATTAAGCAAGCTGTGATTGGCCGAGTTGCTTCACCAAATCCCCGCCTGTACCAAGCGGTTAGCCAATCGCCAACCTCGTTTTCGGGGGCGCAGCTTATGGAACAATAACGACGAAATATCGGCATGCAATGGATTTATATTCGTGAATAGTTTCCATCCATACAGTTATTTTTTCCAATAAAAAATTGATGTTATAGGATGTAATACTATCATAATCATATACTAATTATGCGACAAGCGAAAGTGGCTACATTTACAGACTATTCGTGTTTGTCGAGCTATTTCAGTTTGTTATTTATCATAAAAAAGACATTATCTAAAATGTGGCTACACTCTCTATAGACATGATAGAGAAATGTAGCCACAATTTAAAAAATGTGGCTACAAATGTAGCCACATTTTGTAGCCACAAAAACCCCGTCATTTGCGGTTAGGCCCTCGGGGTATTGACCTGTCAGTTTTAGTTTTTATTTATAAGCTTATATAATTTATGGGAAATGCATGCATCCATTCACACATAGCTCTGAATCTGTTGACAACATTGATGGCTTTATTTCTTTAGTTAATTTCACATAAACTCGTTGCTTTTACCATTCGTTTGAATTAACTTCTTAATATTTCCAAGATGAAAAATATTTTAAAATGCCATATTTAAAAAAAGAGCGCAGTGCAAACAAAATCTGCATATAATGGCATGCTTTCATCCCATCATGCCCATTGACTATGAAGAAATTAGAATAAATTGTCCAATGCACTGCATCTCTTACCAGGTACAGACATGGTAGGCTGTAAGGTTCAGAATAACCAGAGCAGAGGTCTGTTTTTATCGAGCCCGTAGCTTTAGCTGCGGAAAGCTCGATATAGGTGCCACAATGATGTCCGTCTATCTGTCTGTCTGTCTGTCTATCTATCTATCTGTCTGTCTGTCTGTTTATCTGCAGGACCAAGTAAATGTTAAAGTCTGATCCCAAGGCCTGCCCGACCGCCGAACCCTGATATTTCAGATGCTTGCATCGGGCTACACATACTGAACCCATCCACTACCCTGGGGGAGCATGTCCCCACCCCTGGGACACCAGGACCAAGTAAATGTTAAAGTTTTGGACTTAGAAAATTCCTGACACATCTTCTCGGCCTCACCTATGTCTCCTAAACTAAGGCCCACCCGACCCCCTGAACTCTCATCTATTCCAAATGCTTACATCGGGCTTCACCTTACAGAAAATTAAGATTGCAGAGAGATTGCAGAGAGATTGCGGAGTTAGCTTGCGGTAGCTTACATTGTTAGCTACCGATAAGATCCCATTTGAAACATTGGGAGCTTGCGCTAGCTCCCGATAAGGCCGGTAGGTTGGCTCCCGCAAGGTAGTGATAGCTCCCCGCAACCTTGCGCCAGCTCCCGATTGTAGCTCCCTGCGAGCTCGCGCCAGGTCCCCATTCCTGCTCCGTGCGAGCTTGTGCTAGCTCCCCGCGAGCTCGCGATACCTCCCCGCAAGCTCGCGATAGCTCACCGCAACCTTGCGCTAGCTCCCCGCAAGCTGCTACCTTGCCGGGAGCTACCGATAAGCTCCCATTTGAAACATTGCTAGTTTGCGGCTGTCCATGGTAGCCAGCGCTAGTTAACGAAGATCCAGAGTTGTATTACTGTTGTAGGGTTGCGCGAGCTAGCGGTAGGTGGCGCAAGCTAGTGGTAGGTTGCGCAAGCCAGCGACCTATCAAACTTGATCCACAAAATCAGTGACCCTGGTTCAGCCTACAATTTCACAAATTCATTATGTAGGTCAAGATCAGAACAAAGACAGGGTGAGCATACATGTACTATATACATCAGCTATTTGAATACATGCAGAACAAATTAGGGGAAAAGATCTGAATTTTGCAAAAAGGTAGATTAACTATCCAATAAAATTAAAAGTTTTATAGCTAATTGAGGTTAACCATGGGTTAACTGAATAATGACCATCCATTTAGTTTGCTTAAGAAATAGCCTAGTACTGGTATCAAGTGAATCCAAATTGAATTGCTATTCATCTTTAAGAAATAACATGAGGTGAGTTTCAGTGGATTACTAAATGCATTATATGCCTTATACTCTACACCAGGTCTAAGTTAGAAAATTCATAATTAAACCCTCTCCTACTCTCACTATGTTAATTCACTTCAGGCAAAACTCAGCTATGATTGCTTGATCATTTAAAAGAGCATGTACTTACCAGAAACTAATGAAACAACATGAAATGACTCTCTCTTATAGATACATCCATTGAACTGAGATGTATAACAGCTTCTCCCTCCAATTTTTCAAATGCTGACTGCATCACACACCATCCCTCCCCATTCAAAAGTAGTCCATTTCCAGGGCAGGAAATACCAAGGATAAAAGGGCACTAATCCCATATCTAAAGAAAGTTTATCATTCACAAGGATGTGAAAACATATAAGTAAATATCTGTAGCACTGCAGAGAACAGATTTTTTGGCATTGTGTGGAAGGGAACTTTGGAATTTTATTATGTATTCCTACACACTGGTCACGAGACTGACCCAGATTTTCCAGATGTTGGTTTAAGGAAGGCCTATATAGCTGGACAGGAAAAGTAATGGTGTGGAATCTCAAGAATACAGAGACTATCAAATATCTCAAACTTGCGATAGCTCCCGCAAAGTTGCGCTACCTCTCGCGAGCTAGCAGGTTTGAAACTCTGCGATGATGGTAGGTAGCGCAAACTTGCGGTGAGTACTAGAAACAATCTATGATAGTGAGCGCGAGGTAGCGGGTATCTCACGCAAGCTAACGGGTAGCTCCCGCTGGCTCTCGCGATCTGCTGGTTAGCTCGCACTAGTTCGTGCAAGGTAGCGGATAGCTCGCGCAAGGTAGCGGATAGCTCGCGCAAGGTAGCGGATAGCTCGCACAAGTTAACATATGAGCCCGGGAGCTTAGCGGGAGCTCCCCGCAACCTTAAATTTCTATAAGGATATTGAACCCATGCATTGCCCTCAGGACCAAGTAAATGTTAAATTTCTGTCCACAGCATCTCGGCTTCAACTATGTCTCCTGAACTAAGACCATCCCGACCCCCCGAACTGTCATCTATTACAAATGCTTACATCTGGTTACTCTTTTTGAACCCATCCACTACCCTCGGGGAGCATGTCCCCACCCCTGGGTCACTGAGCCCCACCCTCTATCTCTTAAACTAAGCTTCGCCCGACCCCATACCCTGATATAGTATGGGAGCTCAGATCATGCTACACTTATTCAACCTATCCGCTACCCTCAGGGAGCATGTCCCCACCCCTGGGGCACCGAGCCCTACCCTCTATCTCTCAAACTAAGCTTCGCCCGACCCCATACTCTTGTATATTCGGAGAGCTTAGATCATGCTACACTTATTCAATCCATCCACTACCCCAGGGAGCATATCCCCACCCCTGGGGTACTGAACTCCACCCTATATCTCTTAAAGTAAGCTTCGCCTGACCCCATACCATCTTGTATTCAAGTAGCTTTATATATCACCATACACTTATTCAACCCATCCGCCATCTACACTTATTCAACCCATCCACTACCCCCGAGAGCATGTCCTCACCCCCGGGGGCATAGAGCCACACCCTCTATCTCTCATATACCCTCATATATTCTGGGAGCTTACATCATTCTACACATATTCAATGCATTTTTGAGTTTTGAATTTTGTGTCGCCTTAAATGAAGGACAAAATTCCCTTCAATTTTGCTATCAAATCATTCTATTCCAAATCATATGATTTAGCTTAAAGCTTTTACCATATTTGAGTCTGTGGTGTCCCAGTTTTACCTGTGCACATTATTATGTAGCATTACACATGTATGATTGAAAACATTTGTCATTATATTCTTGTATTTGCATACAAATGGGAGGGTCCACCCACAAGGCTGGTGTCCCATTCCATACTGTAAATGACACCTCTACTCCAACTATTACACTCTGTCAGAAAAGGGATTATATCATTCAGGTATCATGACACAAAGTTACACCAAGAAGTTCCGTGGTCCAAATTGCACAGTCAATTGTCCCTAACTATGCGCTGTACATGTATATGCTTACATGTACTTTGAAAAAGAAATGTAATCTTTATTTCAAGTTTTATAATATAGTTTCTTTTAATCCAACCTCAACATCACTGATATAGAAACCATATTTTTATGTAGTCTTTTCAATGATGTGCAACCTCAAATGATGTGCCACCCAAAAGGGCTCGATCTTTTTGCGAAGCTGCATGTTTTTTTAAGTGCACATCTATTATAGATTGCATGGTTTCTGAATTAGGCTCGATTTATTAACTAGGCATTGCCTCTTTCATTCTGCAGTTTGCACACAACATGGAGATGGAACTATGCCATCACATGCCATTTTCATTCGCATAATAATATATCATTTAAATTCATGTTTCATATTAAAATGGCTAATTAGAATGATTGGTCACATAAAATGAAGCAATATTAGTTGCTGTGATATTCATGGAAGAGTGAGGCCATTATAGCTATTGACAGATCCAAGCCCTCTTTGATATGTCTGAATGTCCACATTTTCCGTAAATATATAAAACTGAAGTTGACATAGCCCTATACATCGATTGAGGTATAATACCCCGATCAAGGTATAATATACCTCAAGAAAATTTTTCCAACCTGTAGAAGATGTTTAAAATACATCTGTGAACTTTGTCACCAAAATTATCATCAATTATATAGGCCCTACTGTCTGTAGGCTTATACTTGTAGGTTGTAGGTCCTTTCTTGTACATGTAATAGCAGGAATATTTGATCCATTTTATCATATTTACATGTACAGTTTAATAGTTGAAAAACCCTCCCCTGACATGAGAACCAACTGGAGCTCACACGATGAGTGCCAGTGCACTTGTGGCTGCCATCGGGCCAAGATCACCCCCTACATCTGACCGTCGCCAACCCAGCCATTCCATGGTGACTCCCGTGACATCGCTACTCATTTATTCGCATGTTTAACGCTATAGCTTCCAAATTCTAAAACTAATATGCAGTGTTATTTACTTATTCTAAAGAGTAATGAGAGGTCACTATTTTGAATAAAAAAAATTCCAATTCAGTTACAACTTCAAAGGAAAAATTGAAAAAGAAAAACGTGACTCCCGTGACAGCTGTCAGCTGCGGTCAAAAAAAGATTGACTGCCTTCCCATTTTGTTCTTGTTATATAGCCTTCCAGATAAGATATGTGGCGTTGGTCCAAACTGTAATATACTTGAAGGTTTCAAGATTGATAAATAAATTAATTTATAAACAAAGAAGAACCACATGGTCTTACAGATCAATGAAATTATGTGACTCCCGTGACAGAAAAATGTGACTCCGTGACAAGTAGCACCCTTATCATGAAACAGCTTACATAATATATGTCTTACATTATTTTATTCATGAGAAAACAGATATAATACAAAAACAGATCAGTTGAAGCACAAGGTCTCTTTCATACAGCCAGCATTTGCCCAGTTCCTCATAAAAAGATGAATTAAAAACCAAAACACAACTCGATACTGAATTCAAACTGTAGAGTTAGTTTCCATCCGGGATTGGTGTCTATTTCAGAAAATACAGTTCAGAACTAGTTCAATCACACTGACATACTTAGCGAAAAATATGTTAGTGGCCACTCTGTTGCAGCAGTGCTACAATGTACATCACTGTCACATGTTACAAGCTGCTCGAGCTGTCTGCATGTCTGCATTTTGACATGTTTGATGTTACGGGAGTCACAAATGTGAGTATAGTTGTTTGTTCTCCAAGACCTATCTCATCCACAGACAAACAGTTTATGTTTCTAAATCATCTGTCATAGCGGGTGGTTGGTGGGTGTCCGGTGGGCATGGGTTCCTGTTGATTCAATGTATTTTGCGGAGAAGCAACAGGAACTTGATAATGTGATGTCTAGCACTGTAATATCACTTGTCTTTATTGCACCATGTAAGTGTCTTGTGTGCTGTCATCAGTGTTTTATAGGGTGGATGGAGGGTGTCTGGTTCCATGCTGCTTCAAAGATTTCTTCTTTGAAGTAGTAGGAATGCAGCTGGGCTGGGTGGTGCTTAGTTGGTTCGTCGCGATATAGCTGAAATATTGTTGAAAGCGACGTTAAATTCTATTCACTCACTCACTCATCTGTCATAACAACAACTAAAACCTGGTTAATATTAAATCTAACTGTATTACATGTACATGTATATTTGGTAGAAAATCCTCTTAAAAGGCTATCAAGGGAGTCATAGTTTCTTTGTCACGGGAGTCACACTGTGCTGGCTTTGTTATCCAGCAAACTAATTAATGTGTTAATTTATTTTTCTGCACATCTGTTATTATATTATTACTTTATTCAAGGAAGAAAATCCTAACTTGAAAATTGGACTCTTCTCCCGGTTGGTAGCCCTAATCAAGGAATGCTTTGCTGAATATGCTCTTGAACTATTTTCACTAGTGGAAGTTGATGTAACCATTTCTTTTCTCTGCATTTCCACTGTTGATCCCTGTCAAACAGCCTTTTCTTTTCTAGATGTTTTGCTTTATCTTCAGTTAATTTTGTGAATTCCCTTCTCTTCTTTGTTTCCTTATACTTATTCAAGTATTGTCGTGGGTGGTTGGGTGGGTTCAGGTTCCTGTTGCTTCAATGCATTTTGCTAGCTGAGAAGCAACAGGAACTTGATATGTGATGTCTAGCACTGTAATATCACTTGTCTTTATTGCACCATGTAAGCGTCCTGTCTGTGTCTTGTGCGCTGTCCCCAGTGTTTTATAGGGTGGATGGAGGGTGTCTAGTTCCATGCTGCTTCAAAGATCTCTTCTTTGAAGTAGCAGGAACACAACTGGGCTGGGTGGTGCTTAGTTGGTTCGTCGTGATATAGCTGAAATATTGTTGAAAGCGACATTAAATTCTATTCACTCACTCACTCACTCAAGTATTGTCTACACTTTTGATATATAAACAGCAAATGCAGCATGGTTTGATTTTAACTTCTCCCTCCTCTTTCTCTGCCTTTCTGTAGTTACTATAGTGGCATTTTGGATCAACTACATGTATATAAAGAAAGTAATAATAAAATAACCGATGTGCAAAAAAATAAAATTAACACATTAATTAGTTTGCTAGATGGCAAAGCCTGTATAGTGTGACTCCCGTGACAAATAAACCGTGACTCCCGTGACAGCATTTTAAGAAGATTTTCTAGCAAATATAATACACTTAGATTTAATATTAACCAGGTTTTAGTTGTTGTTATAATAGATGATTTATAAACGTAAACTGTTTCTCTGTGGTCGAGATAGATCTTAGAGAACAAAACAATTAGACTCACTTTTGTGACTCCCGTGACACCAAAATGAGGTGGAATACATGCAGACAGCTCGAGCAGTTTGTAACCTCTGACAGTGATATAGCACTCTGCTGCAACAGAGTGGCCAATAACCTATTTTTAGCCCACCGCTGTTCAAATCGCTTTTCGTCCGTGGTCCGTCGTCCGTCAGTCCGTCCGTCCGTGAACAATTCTTGTTATCGCGATTTCTCAGGAACTACTGCATGGATCTTTCTCAAATTTGGTACACAGGTTCCCCTTGGGGTCTAGTTGTGCAAGAAACCTTTTTTGGTCCGATTACGAAATCCAATATGGCCACCAGGCAGCCATCTTGGATTCCCCCATGAAACCTCGTTATCGTGATTTCTCAGGAACTACTGCATGGATCTTTCTCAAATTTGGTACACAGGTTCCCCTTGGGGTCTAGTTGTGCAAGAAACTTTTTTTGGTCCGATTCGAAAATCCAAAATGGCCACCAGGCAGCCATCTTGGATTTCCCCATGAAACCTTGTTATCGTGATTTCTCAGGAACTACTGCATGGATCTTTCTCAAATTTGGTACACCGGTTCCCCTTGGGATCTCGTTGTGCAAGAAACCTTCTTTGGTCCGATTCCGAAATCCAATATGGCCACCAGGCAGCCATCTTGGATTTCCCCATGAAATCTTGTTATCGCGATTTCTCAGGAACTACTGCATGGATCTTTCTCAAATTTGGTACACAGGTTCCCCTCGGAGTCTAGTTGTAATGTACAAGAAACCTTTTTTGGTCTGATTCCGAAATCCAATATGTCCACCAGGCAGCCATTTTGGATTTCCCCATGAAACCTTGTTATCGCGATTTCTCAGGAACTACTGCATGGATCTTTCTCAAATTTGTTACGCAGGTTCCCCTTGGGGTCTAGTTGTGCAAGAAACCTTTTTTGGTTCGATTCGAAAATCCAATATGGCCACCAGGCAGCCATCTTGGATTTCCCCATGAAACCTTGTTATCGCGATTTCTCGTGAACTACTGCATGGATCTTTCTCAGATTTGGTACACAGGTTCCCCTTGGGGTCTAGTTGTGCAAGATACCTTTTCTGGTCCGATTCGAAAATCCAGTATGGCCACCAGGCAGCCATCTTGGATTTCCTCATGAAACCTTGTTATCACGATTTCTCAGGAACTACTGCATGGATCTTTCTCAAATTTGGTACACAGGTTCCGCTTGGGGTCTAGTTGTGCAAGATACCTTTTTTGGTCCGATTCGAAAATCCAATATGGCCACCAGGCAGCCATCTTGCATTTCCCCATGAAATATTGTTATCGCGATTTCTCAGGAACTACTGTATGGATCTTTTCTCAAATTTGGTACAGGTTCCCCTTGGGGTCTAGTTGTGCAAGAAACCTTTTTGGTCCGATTACGAAATCCAATATGGCCACCAGGCAGCCATCTTGGATTCCCCCATGAAACCTTGTTATCGTGATTTCTCAGGAACTACTGCATGGATCTTTCTCAAATTTGGTACACAGGTTCCCCTTGGGATCTCGTTGTGCAAGAAACCTTCTTTGGTCCGATTCCGAAATCCAATATGGCCACCAGGCAGCCATCTTGGATTTCCCATAAAACCTTGTTATCGCGATTTCTCAGGAACAACTGTATGGATCTTTCTCAAATTTGGTACACAGGTTCCCCTTATGGTCTAGTTGTGCAAGGTACCTTTTTCGGTCCGAATCGAAAATCCAATATCCGAAATCCAATATGGCCACCAGGCAGCCATCTTGGATTTCCCATAAAACCTTGTTATCGCGATTTCTCAGGAACAACTGCATGGATCTTTCTCAAATTTGGTACACAGGTTCCCCTTATGGTCTAGTTGTGCAAGGTACCTTTTTTGGTCCGAATCGAAAATCCAATATGGCCACAAGGCGGCCATCTTGAATTTCCCCTCGAAACATTGTTACCGTGAATTCTTGGGAAATATTTCATGGATCTTTCTGAAATTTGGTACACAGGTCCCACATGGGGCCTAGTAGTGCAAGATACCCTTTTTGGTCAGATTCGAAAATCCAAGTTACGCTCCAAATTAATTTGGTATTCTCGAGATGTGACGTTGCATCGCAAGAGTCGGCGGATCAAACGGTGGGGCATATTCTATATATTGACTATAGAGAGTATCCGTACCTTCACCTTCCATATCAAGGAGTTCAAATAATTCGGAATTAAAATGTATTTCTTCAAATTTTAAATCGGCTTTCTTTAGTCCATGCAGTAGCAAGTGAACTGCTCCACCCTTTCATCTGCCGGCGGGTCGGCTACATGAAGGGATGTCACTCTTGTGACTCAACGTCACAACTCGACAACTGTAGACTACTGCATGTTTCGATCCTAGGGAGATAATCAGGATCCAGGCACTTTTGAAGTTTCAACATTACTGCGCGGACCGGATCCTTCAGTATTAAGCATTGTACCATCTTACTATTTTCGAGCATGGTATCTTAAAAGAGATATCTCAAAATAGCCCAATAAACAGAACAGAATTAGCATTCGTTCCTAATTATAAAATCTTAAGTATGTTTCATAGCTCATGCCAAAGTGTCAAAGAGATTGATCTTCGCTTTCAGTACCCAATGATGACACGTGCAAAAAAATACAGGTTCCCCTTTGGATCTAGTTGTCCAAGATGCCTTTTCTGGTCTGATTCGAAAATCCAATATGGCCACCAGGCAGCCATCTTGGATTTCCTCATGAAACTTTGTTATCGTAATTTCTCAAGAAGTACTGCATGGATCTTTCTCAAATTTGGTACACAGGTCCCATATGGGGCCTAGTTGTGCAAGATGCCTTTTTTGGTCCGATTCGAAAATCCAATTAATACGGTATTTCCGAGTTGTGACATTGAATCCCAAGAGTCGCGGATCAAACGGTGGGGCATATTCTATATATTGACTATAGAGAATATCCATATCTTCACCTTCCATATCAAGGAGTTCAAATAATTAGGAATTAAAATGTATTTCTTCAAATTTTAAATCAGTTTTCTTTAGTCCATGCAGTTGCAAGTGAACTGCCCCACCCTTTTATCTGCCGGCGGGTCAGCTACATGTACATGAAGGGACGTCACTCTTGTGACACAATGTCACAACTCGACAACTGTAGACTACTGCATGTTTCGATCCAAGGGAGATAATCAGGATTCAGACACTTTCAAAGTTTCAACATTACTGCACGACCGGATCCCTTCAGTATTAAGTATTGTACCATCTTACTGTTTTC
>JAVTVY010022483.1:0-96774 GCA_036873755.1 Hanleya hanleyi | reverse complement strand
TCTGCGCATGCGCAGTTGGTTGTATTAAGTAAAGTGGCCATTTTGGGGCAGTACATGAAGGTGTTTGGGGTAGAGATGGATCGCTATGGGTCCGAATGGGTCGTGGAGGGTGTCAAAGTGAAGCTTGTGTGGGGTAGAGTCAGAATGGCGTGTTTTTGAATGCAAGTCGCGTCAATCTGCGCAGGCGCAGTTGGTTGTAGTAAGTAAAGTGGCCATTTTCGGGCAGTACATGAAGGTATTTGGGATCGGGATGGGCCATTCACGGTTCGAATGCGTCCTGGAAGGTGTCATCTTGTAGTTCTCGGGGTGTACATTCCGATTTGAGGGATGTTCGCGTCATCTGTGACGTCATCGGTGACGTCATCGGTACGAGTAGTAGCTAAAGTGGACATTTTGTGGGTGCGTGAGGGTGAGTTTGGTGTAGAGATGCACCATCCTTAGTCCGAATGCGTCGTGTGAGGTGTCATTTTGTAGCTCTCGGTGTGTACATTCCGAATTGAGGCATGTCCGAAGCATCTGTGACGTCATCGATGACGTCATCAGTAGGAGTATTAGCGAAAGTGAGCCTTTGGGGGCAGTGCAGGAAGGTATTTGGTGTAGAGATGGACCATCCGCGTTGCGAATGCGTCGTGTGGGGTATCATGTTGTAGCTCTCGGAGTATAGACCCTGATTTCAGGGATATTTATAGCATCTGTGACGTCATTGGTGACGTCATTAGTACAAGTTGTAGCGAAAGTGGGCCTTTTTTAGCAGTGAAGGATGTTATTTGGTGTAGAGATGGACCTTCTTAATGCTTCAACGCCCTGGTGAAATAGCCCAGAAGCTCTGATATTCCATGGAATTGTCACTAATTCTTCGAAATGCGGTGATGCCCGTCAACGCCCGTCGTTACACCTTAACACTCTAACATAACGCCATGATATAGACCAGAGAGAGAACAACAGCAACAACAACAAGGATGACACATGAGAGAACAACAACAACAACAAGAAGTTTTTTTCATATAGTTTATTCTCCCCAATGTTACATCATACCCACGCTGGGGGAGCCGCGTTGGGTATATTTACAATTCAAGAAGATTCTTGTCCAATCAGAGGCCACCATTTGCATCTGTCCTATTCGTTCCCGTCCGTTAGATGTATTCTTGTCCAATCAGAAGTCTCCATTTCAAAAGTGCCATCTGAACCGTTTATTCTAATCATCGTCGGGCAGGCCAGGATACCGTTGAGGCAACATATCCTCAGATAGTTGTTTGCGCATTCTGAGTATCTATCAGTGCATGGGTGAATACTTTCATCCGATGGAGGTGGTGGTCAGTTTAACCACGCAACATTGGTCATTATCTCCACTATCCACTTGGTGTTACAATTCAAGAAGACTTGTCCAATCAGAGGCCACCATTTGCATCTGTCATATTCGTTCCTGTCCGTTAGATGTATTCTTGTCCAATCAGAAGTCTTCATTTCAGAAAGTTCCATCTTCAGCCATGTTCGCTTTGAACCGTTTATTCTAATCATCATCGGGCAGCCCAGGATACCGTTGAGGCAACATATCCTCAGATAGTTGCTTGTGCATTCTGAGTATCTATCAGTGCCTGGGTGAATACATTCACCCGATGGGCTGGTCGGTCAGCTTGGTCACGAAGAACGTAACATTGGTCACACTGTCCACTGTCCACTTGGTGTTGGGGCGTTGCAACCGGGCCCATTCCAAGGGATCCACGGTGTTCAGTTTCTCCAGCATCGTCTCTAGCGACACTCGGTTAATGATGGTAAACGGTTGGTCAAATACCTGGATGTTACTGCTCGGGTAAAAGTATCGGACTGTCTCTTTATGCTGCAGCACATAACCAAACGCCAGATTCAATTTGAAGGCCGTAGTTTGATCTTTGAAGATGGCTTCTACGTAGCTACGTAGACGGGCGAGGTCGGTCAGTCGGAAATTATAGATATCTTGAATAGGGCGATGACGGTGGAAACAGTGCCGTATCATGGACCAATGGCGCCGATAGATGTCACTCACTGGATGGGCGCCCTGTAAGAGATCGCTAGGAACATTTATGGGCTCGTCCAGAAAATGTTCGATGCTGTCAGGCGTATGACTCGAAACCGTAACGGTGGGGTCCGGCTGGATATCCAGGCTCTGAACTGTGGGTATAGACGGGCTCTCCTTCATCGCATCACCAGTGGCATTCGTCTCCCCGGGCTCATCTTCACTAGGTCTGACCTTCCGCGGCTCCTCTTCAGTAGGAAGTTGTCGCCCAAACCGTAGAGACGGGGCATGCATCAAACGTTGGTGCTGTCTAAACCGACTGGGTCGTTTGAAGAGTCGACCACAATCATTACATAGTACCGTCGCATCCGCGTGGAGTACCCTCTCATGACGCAGTAAATGATCCTCCCGATTGAATGACCGTGCGCAGATTATACAAGTATACCGGGCATCGTTGTGGATGGAGGCCTCGTGGCGTTGTAACTTATCTAGACGAGTAAACAGCTTCTGGCAAGTTGTGCAAGTGAACATCTTGGTGGTTGACAGAGTGTCTGATGAAACGTCCAGGCCGCTTCCCCTTTATAGCACGCTAGCTGGTGATCTATTTTTAGCACACTCAGTTCAACTATCCCCAAGTCGAGGGCCGAACCGTGACATCTTCGGTAACATCCGTGTCTCTTCGGTCACCTCCGTACCGTCAACGATCAACATGTAGACATATAGAGTATGTACGGCATGTTATGGTATTCATCAGTGCATGAGTGACGCATTCAGACGATGGGAGTGGTCCGTCAGCTTGGTAACGAAAAACGTAACATTGGTCACACTCTCCACTGTCCACTTGGTGTTGGGGCGTTGTTGTTGGGCCCATTCCAAGGGATCCACGGTGCCCAGTTTCTCCAGCATCGTCTCTAGCGACACTCGGTTAATGATGGTAAACGGTTGGTCAAATACCCGGATGTTACTGCTCGGGTAAAAATATCGGACTTGGACTGTCTCTTTGTGCTGCAGCACATAACCAAACGCCAGATTCAATTTGAAGGCCGTAGTTTGATCTTTGAAGATGGCTTCTACGTAGCTACGTAGACGGGCGAAGTCGGTCAGTCGGAAATTGTAGATATCTTGAATAGGGCGATGACGGTGGAAACAGTGCCGTATCATGGACCAATGGCGCCGATAGATGTCACTCACTGGATGGGCGCCCTGTAAGAGATCGCTAGGAACATTTATGGGCTCGTCCAGAAAATGTTCGATGTTGTCAGGCGTATGACTCGAAACCGTAACGCTGGGGTCCGGCTGGAAATCCAGGCTCTTCTGAACTGTGGGTATAGACGGGCTCTCCTTCATCGCATCACCAGTGGCATTCGTCTCCCCGGGCTCATCTTCACTAGGTCTGACCTTCCGCGGCTCCTCCTCAGTAGGAAGTTGTCGCACATGCCATGGTACCGGGGCATGAATCAACCGCTGGTGTCGCAGCAACTGACTGCGTCGTTTGAAGAGTTGACCACAACCGTTACATTGTTCCGTCGCGCCCTCGTGGAATGAGCGTTCGTGGCACAGTAAATGATCCTCCCGATTGAATGACCGTGCGCAGGTTGTGCAAGTATACCGAGCATCGTTGTGGGTGGAGGCCTCGTGCCGTCGTGAATTATCTAGACGAGTAAACAGCTTCTGGCAAGTTGTGCAAGTGAACATCTTGGTGGTTGACAGAGTGTCTGATGAAACGTCCAGGCCGCTTCCCTTTTATAGCACGCTAGCTGGTGATCTATTTTTAGCACACTCAGTTCAACTATCCCCAAGTCGAGGGCCGAGCCTTGACATCTGCGGTAACATCCGTGTCTCTTCGGTCACCTCCGTACCGTCAACGATCAACATGTAGACATATAGAGTATGTACGGTATGTTATGGTATTCATCAGTGCATGAGTGACGCATTCAGCCGATGGGAGTGGTCGGTCAGCTTGGTAACGCAAAACGTAACATTGGTCACACTCTCCACTGTCCACTTGGTGTTGGGGCGTTGTTGTTGGGCCCATTCCAAGGGATCCACGGTGTCCAGTTTCTCCAGCATCGTCTCTAGCGACACTCGGTTAATGATGGTAAACGGCTGGTCAAATACCCGGATGTTACTGCTCGGGTAAAAATATCGGACTTTTTGGACTGTCTCTTTATGCTGCAGCACATAACCAAACGCCAGATTCAATTTGAAGGTCGTAGTTTGATCTTTGAAGATGGCTTCTACGTAGCTACGTAGACGGGTGAGGTCGGTCAGTCGGAAATTGTAGATATCTTGAATAGGGCGATGACGGTAGAAACAGTGCCGGATCATGGGCCAATGGCGCCGATAAATGTCACTCACCGGATGGTCTTCGTGTAACAGATCGCTGGGAACATTTATGGCTTCGTCCACGAAGTGTACTTTGCCCTCCACGTCGTACAAAATCTGGCCCAAGGTCTTGTCGTCGGAATTTGACTGTTGAATTAGGGCGACATCATCATCGGCCCTCGTGCGATGGGTGGGAGTTCCCCCTGTTTCGATATTGATGCCTACGGGCTCTTCTATCCGCAAACGTGGCTGCGGAACAGGGTGTCGTGTGCGTTGGTGTCGCAGCAACTGACTGGTCAGTTTGAAAAGCCGACCACATTCTTCGCATGGACGCTTGGGTATTTCATGGCGTGCACGTGTGTGGCGCTGTAAATGATCCGGGCGCTGAAACGACAGTGTACATATCGTACAGTTATACCGGGCGGTTCCTTCGTGCTTGGTAGCCTCATGGCGGCGCAAGTCGTGCAGACGAGTGAATGATTTCGAGCACGTAGTACAAGTGAACATCTCGGTTGAGATGGCTCGGATGAGTCAGAGCCAGACTCTTTTGGCACGCCAGCTGACATGCTTGGAGACTTCAAAAATTTTTCGGATGTGTCCTCTCGGATGTAAAAGTGCCCGAATGTTTACGAATGTTCCACCATTCCAGACTTCTATCAGGTCCATGTCCAGAAGCTCTCATACGCCGCCATTTTGGAGCCGCCATGTTGGATCCGCCATTTTGGAACTGCCATCTTGGATATGTCCCATAATGCACCGGGTCAAAATACTCGCTTCTGATTGGACGAGAGCTCTGTGACGGATTTTAAATACTCGCTTCTGTTTGGTGTACGTCGCTAAAGGTGACCGGAACTGACCTTTGACCCCGGCGCGCGCGGTGTAAAGGTTTCCACCGCGGCGCGGTGGAAACCTTTGCGCGCCGGGGTCAAAGGTCAGTTCCGGTGACCTTTAGCGACGTACACCAAACAGAAGCGAGTATTTAAAATCCGTCATAGAGCTCTCGTCCAATCAGAAGCGAGTATTTTGACCCAGTACATTATGGGACATATCCAAGATGGCGGTTCCAAAATGACGGATCCAACATGGCGGTTCCAAAATGGCGGCGTATGAGAGCTTCTGGACATGGACCTGATAGAAGTCCGGAATGGTGGAACATTCGTAAACATTCGGGCACTTTTACATCCGGGACTTTTTCATCCGAAGAGACACGGAAGTGCCTGAACATGATATCAGCTAGCGTGCTATAAAAGGGAAGCGGTCTGGCCGTTTCATCAGACACTCTGTCAACCACCAAGATGTTCACTTGTACTACGTGCTCGAAATCATTCACTCGTCTGCATGACTTGCGCCGCCATGAGGCTACCAAGCACGAAGGAACCGCCCGGTGTAACTGTACGATATGTACACTGTCGTTTCAGCGCCCGGATCATTTACAGCGCCACACACGTGCACGCCATGAAGTACCCAAGCGTCCATGCGAAGAATGTGATCTGCTTTTCAAACTGACCAGTCAGTTGCTGCGACACCAACGCACACGACACCCTGTTCCGCAGCCACGTTTGCAGATAGAAGAGCCCGTAGGCATCAATATCGAAACAGGGGGAACTCCCACCCATCGTACGAGGGCCGATGATGATGTCGCCCTAATTCAACAGTCAAATTCCGACTACAAGACCTTGGGCCAGATTTTGTACGACGTGGAGGGCAAAGTACACTTCGTGGACGAAGCCATAAATGTTCCCAGCGATCTGTCACACGAAGACCATCCAGTGAGTGACATTTATCGGCGCCATTGGCCCATGATCCGGCACTGCTTCTACCGTCATCGCCCTATTCAAGATATCTACAATTTCCGACTGACTGACCTCGCCCGTCTACGCAGCTATGTGGAAGCCATCTTCAACGATCAAACTACGGCCTTCAAGTTGAATCTGGCGTTTGGTTATGTGCTACAGCATAAGGACACAGACCAAGCCCGATATTTTTACCCGAGCAGTAACATCCGGGTATTTGACCAACCGTTTACCATCATTAACCGAGTGTCGCTAGAGACGATGCTGGAGAAACTGGACACCGTGGATCCCTTGGAATGGGCCCAACAACAACGCCCCAACACCAAGTGGGCAGTGGAGAGTGTGACCAATGTTACGTTTTTCGTTACCAAGCTGACCGACCACTCCCATCGGCTGAATGCGTCACTCATGCACTGATGAATACCATAACATGCCGTACATACTCTATATGTCTACATGTTGATCGCTGACGGTACGGAGGTGACCGAAGAGACACGGATGTTACCGAAGATGTCACGGCTCGGCCCTCGACTTGGGGATAGTTGAACTGAGTGTGCTAAAAATAGATCACCAGCTAGCGTGCTATAAAAGGGAAGCGGCCTGGACGTTTTATCAGACACTCTGTCAACCACCAAGATGTTCACTTGCACAACTTGCCAGAAGCTGTTTACTCGTCTAGATAATTTACGACGCCACGAGGCCTCCACCCACAACGATGCTCGGTATACTTGTACAACCTGCGCACGGTCATTCAATCGGGAGGATCATTTACTGCGTCATGAGAGGGTACTTCACGCGGGTGCGACGGTACTATGTAATGATTGTGGTCGACTCTTCAAACGACCCAGTCAGTTTAGACAGCACCAACGTTTGATGCATGCCCCGTCTCTACGGTTTGGGCGACAACTTTCCACTAAAGAGGGGCCGCGGAAGGTCAGACCCAGTGAAGATGAACCCGGAGAGACTAACGCCACTGGTGATGCGATGACGAAGAGCCTGCCTATACCCACGGTCCAGGAGGGCCTGGATATCCAGCCGGACCCCACCGCACGTTTCTGAGTCATACGCTTGATAATGACGGGGGCATTTTCTGGACGAGCCCATAAATGTTCCTAGCGATCTCTTACAGGGCGCCCATCCAGTGAGTGACATCTATCGGCGCTATTGGACCATGATACGGCACTGTTTCTACCGTCATCGCCCTATTCAAGATATCTACAATTTTCGACTGACCGACCTCGCCCGTCTAGGCAGCTACGTGGAAGCCATTTTCAATGACCAAGCAACGTCCTTCAAATTAAATCTGGCGTTTGGTTATGTGCTGCAGCATAAGGAGACAGATCAAGTCCGATACTTTTACCCGAGCAGTAACATCCGGGTATTTGACCAACCGTTTACCATCATTAACCGGGCGTCGCTAGAGACGATGCTGGAGAACCTGGCCAACGTGGATCCCTTGGAATGGGTCCAACAACAACGCCCCAACACCAAGTGGAAAGTGGAGAGGGTAACCAATGTTACGTTCTTCGTGACCAAGCTGACCGACCAACCCATCGGATGAATGTATTCACCCAGGCACTGATAGATTCTCAGAATGCGCAAACAACTATCGGAGGATATGTTGCCTCAACGGTATCCTGGCTTGACCAACGGTGATTAGAATAAACGGTTCAGAGCGAACATGGCCGAAGATGGAACTTTCTGAAATGAAGACTTCTGATTGGACAAGAATACATCTAACGGACAGGAACGAATATGACAGATGCAAATGGTGGCCTCTGATTGGACAAGTCTTCTTGAATTGTAACATCAAGTAGATAGTGGAGATAATGACCAATGTTGCGTTCTTCGTGGTTAAACTGACCACCACCTCCATCGGATGAAAGTATTCACCCATGCACTGATAGATACTTAGAATGCGCAAACAACTATCTGAGGATATGTTGCCTCAACGGTATCCTGACCTGCCCGACGATGATTAGAATAAACAGTTCAGATGGCACTTTCTGAAATGGAGACTTCTGATTGGACAAGAATACATCTAACGGACAGGAACGAATATGAAACATGCAAATGGTGGCCTCTGATTGGATAAAAATCTTCTTGAATTGTAAATATACCCAACGCGGCTCCCCCAGCGTGGGTGTGATGTAACATTGGGAAAAATAAAATATATGAAAAAAACTTCTTGTTGTTGTTGTTCTCTCATGTGTCATCCTTGTTGTTGTTGCTGTTCTCTCTCCGGTCTATATCATAGTGTTATGTTAGAGTGTTAAAGCGTAACGACGGACGTCGAGGGCGTCACTGCATTTCGAAGAATTAGTGACAAATCCATGGAATATCAGAGCTTCTGAGCTATTTCACCAGGGCGTTGAAGCATTAAGAATGGCGTTGGTGGGCGTTGCTACAAGATGACACCTCACACGACGCATTCGCACCGCGGATGGTCCATCTCTACACCAAATAACATCCTTCACTGCTAAAAAGGGCCCACTTTCGCTACAACTTGTACTAATGACGTCACCAATGACGTCACAGATGCTATAAATATCCCTGAAATCAGGGTCTATACTCCGAGAGCTACAACATGATACCCCACACGACGCATTCGCAACGCGGATGGTCCATCTCTACACCAAATACCTTCCTGCACTGCCCCAAATCGAACCGTGAATAGCCCATCTTGATCCCAAATACCTTCATGTACTGCCCGAAAATGGCCACTTTACTTACTACAACCAACTGCGCCTGCGCAGATTGACGCGACTTGCATTCAAAAACACGCCATTCTGACTCTACCCCACACAAGCTTCATTTTGACACCCTCCACGACCCATTCGGATCCATAGCGGTCCATCTCTACCCCAAACACCTTCAAAAGGCCCACTTTCGCTACAACTTGTACTAATGACGTCATCGTTGACGTCACAGATGCTGTAAATATCCCTGAAATCGGGGTGTATACTCCGAGAGCTACAACATGACACATCCCATGACGCATTCGCAAACGCGGTCCATCTCTACACCAAATACCTTCCTGCACTGCCCCAAAAGGCCAAATAACATCCTTCACTGCTAAAAAATGCCCACTTTCGCTACAACTTGTACTAATGACGTCACCAATGACGTCACAGATGCTGTAAATATCCCTGGAATCAGGGTCTATACTCCGAGAGCTACAACATGACACCCACACGACGCATTCGCAACGCGGATGGTCCATCTCTACACCAAATACCTTCCTGCACTGCCCCAAAAGGCTCACTTTCGCTAATACTCCTACTGATGACGTCATCGATGACGCCACAGATGCTTCGGACATGCCTCAATTCGGAATGTACACCCCGAGAGCTACAAAATGACACCTCACACGACGCATTCGGACTAAGGATGGTCCATCTCTACACCAAACTCACCCCACGCACCCACAAAATGTCCACTTTCGCTACTACTCGTACCGATGACGTCATCAATGACGTCACAGATGACGCGGACATTCCTCAAATCGGAATGTACACCCCGAGAACTACAAGATGACACCTTCCAGGACGCATTCGAACCGTGAATAGCCCATCTCGACCCCAAATACCTTCATGTACTACCCGAAAATGTCCACTTTCGCTACTACTCGTACCGATGACGTCACCGATGACGTCACAGATGACGCGAACATCCCTCAAATTGGAATGTACACCCCGAGAACTACAAGATGACACCTTCCAGGACGCATTCGAACCGTGAATAGCCCATCTCGATCCCAAATACCTTCATGTACTGCCCGAAAATGCCCACTTTCGCTACTACTCGTACCGATGACGTCACCGATGACGTCACAGATGACGCGAACATCCCTCAAATCGGAATGTACACCCCGAGAACTACAAGATGACACCTTCCAGGACGCATTCGAACCGTGAATAGCCCATCTCGATCCCAAATACATTCATGTACTACCCGAAAATGTCCACTTTCGCTACTACTCGTACCGATGACGTCACAGATGACGCGAACATCCCCCAAATCGGAATGTACACCCCGAGAACTACAAGATGACACCTTCGAGGACGTATTCGAACCGTGAATAGCTCATCTCGATCCCAAATACCTTCATGTACTGCCCGAAAATGGCCACTTTACTTACTACAACCAACTGCGCCTGCGCAGATTGACGCGACTTGCATTCAAAAACACGCCATTCTGACTCTACCCCACACAAGCGTCACTTTGACACCCTCCACGACCCATTCGGACCCATAGCGGTCCATCTCTACCCCAAACACCTTCATGTACTGCCCCAAAATGGCCACTTTACTTAATACAACCAACTGCGCATGCGCAGATTGACGCGACTTGCATTCAAAAACACACCATTCTGACTCTACCCCACACAAGCTTCACTTTGGCACCTCACACGACCCATTCGAACCGTGATTAGTCCATCTCTAACCCAAACACACCCCTACATAGCACCCAAAATGCCTGTTTTCTATACTACGGCCAGACTGCGCATGCGCAGACTATTGAACACGGACGAACCATTAGCCCAGTCGGATGCTCCTGCACGCAAGCTTCAAAATAAGACCTCACTCAACCCCATTGGACCACCAGGGACTCACCTAGACTCCAACATGTCCACCCCGTATGGCCCTATACACCCATAGCCATGCAGTATAGGCCTATGGGCCTACCCAGGCCTCGGTGACTTTTTTCAAATATTTCACCGATTCGCTCCGCAACACTTCCTATGGTGTTCTAAATGACGAGACGAGTAAAACGAGACCCCACAACCCTACCGCAAATGTATAGAAGTACGTTTCCCAGGGGGACAAACATTGATCCTATACCCCAGTATGGAACTATATGGGGCTCGGTGACTTTTTTCAAAAATTTTACCGATTCGCTCCGCAACACTTCTTATCATGTTTGTTTTGACGAGACTAAGAAAACGAGACCCCACAACCTATACCGCAAATGTGGAGAAGTAGGTTTCCCAGGATGGTGCTATACTGCCCATACCCCATATAGGCATTTTCCCGTAATTTAGAATAAAGTCCGTATTCCGTATTTTTTCAGGAAATTTTTTACATACACCCACCCTGGAACTAGGGGAGATAACTCTATTGACAGGCGAGCCCCGTTAAGCCCGGCGACCTATATACCCCCCATACCCCATATAGGCATTTTCCCGGATTTTTCGATAAAGTCCGTTTTCCGGTTTTTTTTTCAGGAAAAATTTTACATGCACCCACCCCATTGCCTGAATGCCTCTTCACCTAGGCTTCACTTTGATGCCTCACTCGACCCCATTGGACCATTAGGGGCTCCCCTAGCTCCAACACGGCTATTTGCATACCCTTGGGCCACCGCGCATGCGCAGAATGCCGCTATTTCAACCCCACACCCAGTCCATTAGATGCCCCTTCATGAATGCTTCCTTTGATGCACTCACTCACGACCCCATCCGGTCCACCAGGGCTGCCTAGCTCCAAAAAGGCTATTTTCATACCTTCGGCCACCGCGCATGCAGAATGCCGATATTTCAACCCCACACCCAGTTCATCAAAGATGCCCCTTCATGAATGCTTCACTTTGATACATAACTCGACCCATCGGTCACTAGGGGCTCCCTGGCTCCAAAAAGGCTATTTTCATGCCCTTCGGCCACCGCGCATGCGCAGAATGCCCGATATTTCAACCCCACACCCAGTCCATCAGATGCTTTGCCCCTTCACGAATGCTTCACTTTGATACCTTCCTCGGCCCATTGGTCCGTGGGGGCTCCCTAGCTCCAAAACGTCTATTTCCATACCCTTGGGCCACCGCGCATGCGCAGAATGCCGATATTTCAACCCCACACCCAGTCCATCAGATGCCCCTTCACATAGGCTTCACTTTGATACGACTCGACCCCATTGGACCATCAGGGGCTCCCCTAGCTCCCAAAACGTCTATTTTCATACCCTTAGGCCACCGCGCATGCGCAGAATGCCGATATTTCAACCCCACACCCAGCCCATCAGATGCCCCTTCACGAATGCTTCACTTTGATACCTCATATGTCCCCATTGGACCATTAGTGGCTCCCCTAGCTCCAAAACGTCTGTTTCCATACCCTTTGGCCACCAAGCATGCGCAGAATGCCGATATTTCAACCCACACCCAGTCCATCGAGATGCCTTCACGAATGCTTCACTTTGATGCCCTTACTCGGCCCCATTGGTCATTAGGGGCTCCCTAGCTCCAAGCATCTGTTTCCATACCCTTGGGCCTCGCGCATGCAAGGGAGTGTGATAGTTCAACCCACCCAGCCCATCAGATGCCCCTTCACGAATGCTTCACATAATTTACCTCACTCCACGACCATTGGTCCATTGAGGGCTCCCTAGCTCCAAAACGTCTATTCCATACCCTTCGGCCACCGCGCATGCGCAGAATGCCGATAGTTCAACCCCACACCAGCCCATTAGATGCCCCTTCACATAAGCTTCACTTTGATACCTCACTCGACCCCATCGGACCCTTAGGGGCTTCCCTAGCTCCAACACGGCTATTTTCATACCCTTCAGCCACCGCGCATGCGCAGAAGGCCGATAGTTCAACCCCACACCCAGCCCATTAGATGCCCCTTCACATAAGCTTCACTTTGATACCTCACTCGACCCAATCGGACCATTTTATCTAGGGACTACTTTTTCTTCGCGGAAGCTTTTTCCCGATACCGAATCACCGCCAAAATTGCTGCCAGACCGCATCACCGCGGATGAATACATGGAACTATTTTTGATAGCCGATTGGGGCGTGGCCTATGTGTGTGTGTGGGTGGTGGGACCAAGATGTGGGTGGTGGGTACATCACCCACCACCCACATTTGTACCCACCACCCACATTTGTACCCACCACCCACATCTTGGTCCCACCACCCACACTATTTGTACCCACCACCCACATTTGTACCCACCACCCACATCTTGGTCCCACCACCCACACTATTTGTACCCACCACCCACATTTGTACCCACCACCCACATCTTGGTCCCACCACCCACACACACACATAGGCCACGCCCCCTCATCACGCATGCGCACCTCCCCAACCTCCCCCAATTGTGACGTCAAAACAGGTTCTGCGCATGCGCAGTGGGGAGCTATTTACCGAATTTACGCTTTGTATACTACTCATGTACTAGATGCAAGAGGACCCTGGTGTCCGCCTCTGAATGGTTGCACGGTTGAAGTATTGTGAGGTCACAACGCCTGTTGAAGAACACAGACTCAATACGGGTACACAAGAGGAGCTTTCCGCCCATTGCAGTCTTGAAGAACTGTGTGCTGATAAATGAGAACGGCTCCTTTTTGTTCTCATTTTTTTAAGAAGCCGCTGATCCATTCATACATCGGGATTTTAGGGGTACCGGAAAAAGTATTGTGGCATTCCAGTCCAAACCATCTGTTCCGATCTTGGTCCGTCAAAGTCCTTGGCACTACCCCTCTTTCACAGCTTAACGGTGTTCACAGTTTCTTGGATGTGACACTCTCGAGTCCGTGCATATGGAGCTTATAGAACGCTTCATCGTACTAATGTACAGCAAGGGATGTGGTGCAGCCGGTGTCAATGAGGCCAAGCATCACCTCTTCACCACTGCAACCAAATCGCTGGAAAACATCCCACCTCCCAAGCCGCGCTGTTGCAGCATGTGAAGCGAGCGCTACTGCAAGCGAGTTTCTACTGGAGTCAGGTCACTTCACTCCAGCAGGAAATCCCTGACTTCAGTGAGTGGAGCTGGCACAAAGATTGCACTAGTACATGGCAACCGCTATGGACCACTCTCAGCGACACTTCTATGGCATATGCCATTCTCATGCACTGCAGCTGACTCAAGGCATGCAGGGGAAGGTGCAAATGCAACTGTACCGATGTCCGATACACGATCCTCTGCAAATGCGAAGGCGGGTGCGTTAATAACGAGGGCGGTGATGACAAGTATTATTTATTGCAGGCATCATAGAGCGCAAGCCAGAAGGCATAGGTAGTAAAAATAATCATTGATATAGTGTTGCTAAAGCGGTCTTTGTGTTGTATTTTGAACATTTAAATGCACGTAGCAGCATAGTTATAGCATTTTGTCAGCAGATGTCATCTCCGAAGTATTTTAATAACATTTGTTCCTGAATAATCTTGTTTCGATTGTCTTTAGTAGCAACTGTTGATCTTTGACCTTTAATTCCCAAATGAGGTGACCGTGACCTCAAATCGTCAAAATAACGTCAGAATCTAATTCTCCGATGCCCTATGGTATTATTTGTGGTTCTAGCTCTTTTGGGGTTTCCTATAATTGACCTCTGGTTGATCTCTGGTTCAGGTGAACTCTATCGTGAACCTCGCGTGCACTATTGCCTCAAATCGTCAAAATATGGCCAGATTCGGGTTACTCAAGCCCGAAAATCGATAAAATGAGGTAGTTTGTATATCTCGACTGATAACCACTAAAAATGAGGAATTTGACTCCATAATGACCTTCAGGGTGACCTTGACCTCAAATCGTTGAAATAAGATCAGAATCAGATTTCCCGACACTGAAAACCACTAAAAAGTTGTATTATTCATGATTCTAGGCATTTTGTTTTTTTAAATACGATTGACCTCTAACCCGGGTGGTGGCCATATTAAATTCCGCCAATATGGCGGCCCCCGGGGGAGACTACCTTGGCGCCCGTCAAAAATCGAAAAGGTATTGTATGGGCGACATATGGGCCAAATTTTGTGCTTTTGGAAGAATCTGAACCAAACAGTCTCTTTTATGCCCTAACATCCCGGACTACGGAACTTTTTCACCGAAGATCGTTTACACGATTTCTTTTGTTAAAGATTAGAAGAAAATGGCTGAAGATACAGAAATCAAATTTATATTTTCATAATTCTATAATACTCTAGATGAGAAATATATACATGGCTTTTTATTTTATGCGGGCGCTTCAAGGAAAATGATAAAAAATGAGCGAATTAACACTATTTAGGTAAATATTTCGCCATGATTTAAAGGGAAATGTTTTTCAAACTATACATTTCTGAAACGGACATTTCTTCAGGATTAATAATCACTAATAAACAGAAGCTCACAGAACGAAAATCGGATAGATATTGGCAGAGATTTGCTCGATTAAATTCTGATATGTGTGCAGTTTGCATTGAGTTAACATGTGTCAGTAGCTGGAACCGACCCCACTTGACTTCATCAGCCAGTTCCCGCGTCAAACACAAGGGGTTATGAAAGTCGTGTGTACATGAGCCCATAGGGTTACCAGTGGCATGTGGACCTTGGAGATTCTTGTTGACCTTGCAATGGCGTAGGTCAAGTGATATGCGCATGCACACGCGGAGTGTAGTAGAGAAACAGCAGATACTGGCATGCGCAGGCTGCTGTAGTAGAAAAGTAGACCCTTGTTACAGATAGTGGTGGAGGTCAAAATTTGACCTTGAACTGGTGACGTCATCGGGACACCCTCAACGCACTGTCCACAGACGCGAACCACAGTGTATGCATCTCGGGACGCTATTAAAGTTCACGCTGGTGCCTCAGGTTCATTTGTGAGCACAAAGAGCATTGGTGTACACCAGACCCCTTCATGATAATGGAGCATATCGAATGCGCTTTTCTCAGCCTTACCCCGTGGACTTCATCGACATGTATGATAAACGTGTCAAGAACATGGGATATTTGTGCGACGGTCACTCGCCACAACTGTAACCGACTGTCATACGGCTGTCTCGTAGTGGTTGGAGAAAATTCAAACTGGTAGTTAGTGGCGAACTGAATGGCAACCTCATCAATTTATGTCACGATGCCTTTGTCCGCCGCGGCTCCTTCTTTGCACAACTGACTTACAGGAATAGATCCACAGTGCATTTCACCTTAAAGCCTGATGTATCGTCCGACTTCGAACATGTCGACTCCGCTGTGCACGAAGTGCTTTCAGAGGACCTGTCAGCCTATGCGTTGGCAGTCAAAACGGCATTGTAAACGCACAAGCAGAGTCCAAAGTAGTTATAAATAATGATTACCTCGGCACGTTATAAATAAAGGATTGGCACAAGTGACTCCATCAGTAGTCTCCATGAAACGTTGTTCAAAGATGTTGGATAGTCTTCAGCGTATAGTGCGGTATAGTCCAAACCGGGTCAAAAACCATAAGACATCTATAGGTTATATGGAGCTGCCCGTCGCTATTTTCTACGCAAACGGGTCATGAGTGCGTTTGCCTTTGGATTAAGTTGCGGAAATTATTTAATGGACGACGGCTGAATATCGAATGACAGTTCTATTGTTTGCTAAATGTAACGGTAGCAACTGGAGTATCTTGACTTGCATCGATATCATATCGAAATGTGCCTGGATCAAGCCCTTCCGTACGATTTCATCAGCGCATTCAAGCTGATCTTCTTACACACCGATGAAGGGACAGAATTCCTCAATAGACCCTTCCAGCAGTTTCTTATAGCCGGTAAGATGTTCTTCGTTCATACGTGCAAAGAGATCAAGGCCTCGGTCATCGAAAGGTTCAATCATACCCTTAAAGAGCGGGTGTACAGACATTTCACGGCCGAAACTACATTGATACCTCACTCGACTCCATCGGCCCACTAGTGGCCCACCTAGACCCCAAAACGTCTATTTCCATACACTTTCTCTACTGCTCATGCGCAGAATGACGTCAGTTCCACGTCACATCCAGCCCGTTGGATAATCCCTCACGTATGCTTCATATTGATACCTCACTCGACCCAATCGGTCCACTAGGGGCCGCTCTCGCCCCTGAAGATTGCCGAACATTCTCACGAAAACCCACATATTTGGGGCTATTTTCTGTCCGTGGAGACAGACCGCATGACCACCAGACCGCATCACCGCGGAGGAATACATGTCCCAAGGTGACGCCCGATTCACGCAGACCGGAAGTGATGTCATACACTTGCGCAGACCTCCTCATGACCTCTCCAAGTGACGTCATACAATTACCTGCGCATGCGCAGTGACGAGCCAGTGGCTCGAAATACTCTTTCTATACTACTCTCAATGCAACAGATTATAAAAACATACTCTATCTGGCCTGGCGATTTGGGGTCTACCGTGCAGCCTCGACCACCCCCCTCCCCCCCCCCCCTTAGTTTTATTACTACTTCGGCCTGAAACCTCCCACTGTATATCTTGGGGGTCAAGTTATTCCAGAGAAAATGTTGCATATTTGATCGATTTTATGGACAGATTCTCCGAATTTTTTATATATGCTAATTTCCCGAGAAAACTACAAAAGAAATTTGAAAAGAATTTTTCGGTTGTTAAATGACATAATTTTGGGCACTTTTATGCTTTAAACTATAATCACCTTTTAAATTTAATAACTTCTGCCTAGTTTCCAATAACTTTCGCCTGTAATTACTCCCCATAGGTTACAATAACCTCTTCCTTAATTTGATGATGACTACTTACTCCCTCATCTCTGATACCTCTTTAATTACCTTCCCCTGGGCTGCAATGATCTCTCCGTCATCTCTGATACCTCTTTAATAACCTTCCCCTGGGCTGCAATGATCCCTCCGTCATCTCTGATACCTCTTTAATAACCTTCCCCTGGGCTGCGATGATCCCTCCGTCATCTCTGATACCTCTTTAATAACCTTCCCCTGGGCTGCGATGATCCCTCCGTCATCTCTGATACCTCTTTAATAACCTTCCCCTGGGCTGCGATGATCCCTCCGTCATCTCTGATACCTCTTTAATAACCTTCCCCTGGGCTGCGATGATCCCTCCGTCATCTCTGATAAGTTCTCCCTGATCTTTATTAACCTCTCCTTGGGATGCAACGAGTTCTCCCTCATCTCTGATAACTTCCCCTTCAACTTTAATAACCACTCTATGAGCTACAATAATTTCTTCCTCTTTTTTGATAACGTCTCCCAGAACTATAATAACTTCCCTGCCTACAATTATCCCTGTCTTACCTCTAATAACTTCGCCCTTAACCTATCCCTGGGCTACAATAATTCTCCCTCATCTCCGATTACTTCGAAATGAGGTTTAATAACCTCCCCGGGCTACAATAATTTCTCCCTTATCTCTGATAACTTCTCTCTAAACTTTAATAACCTCCCCGTGCTACAATGATTTCTCCCTCCTCTCCGATAACTTCTCCTTGTTCTTTAGTAACCTCTATCTGAGCTACAATGGCTTAGCTTAATCAGACGACACGCTGGTGGGATATCTTTTGATGTTGTCGAAGCCTAGCCAGTCTGACGCCATATGTAGATATATGGGCTGGTCTTTGATAAAAACCTGTGAGTAAATGGAGACGTTGATCCTATCCCCCCTCCCCGACTACAAGTGGATTAGACCAAAGGCGACCGTGATGTCATTATGTTATTAAATATTCATGACATAGGTCCACTGAACACAAAATACAATTGAAATACGTAAGAACCTATAGCAACACATATGACTGGGGAGAATTGATACGATATTAATTTATTAAGATTGACTTTTACCTGAACTCGAATAATCTTGGACAACAATGATTTCTCCCTCGCATCGGATAACTTTAATAACCTCTGAGATAACATATTATAATGTATAGTATACATCATTATGGAAAGTAGTACAAGGAAAACTGAAATTTCTTAGTATTTTTGAGGGTGGAAATTGTGATGGGAATGCGGTGGAAATACGGCTGGATGACGTCACGTCGGGTCACGTGGAGTGGACACAGGCATCATCGCAGATGTGAGGTCATTCGTGACGTAATCCACTGTAATTTCCACCGCATTTCCACCACAATTTCATTCCTAAAAAATAATGAGAGATTTCATTTTTCCCTACTACTATGGAATCACCAAATAGTATATAAAGGTGAAATCTCGTAGCATTTGGGGAGGGAAATGAAGCTTGACATTTGACCTTTGACCTGAGATATGTGGCTGAACATAGTGGTGAACCCTGAATTGACTTCAGCAAAAACGTCACGTGCCTGTTCGTCATGTGTACCATCATCAGTACCAGAGAAACCTCTCGGTTACAGATGAGACTGTCTATGGGCCATCCTTGGTTCAAATTTATCATGCATGTTATCTTATTGACGCTCTTCTTTTGTAGAATAAGACTGGGAGTCTCTCCATGGTGTGACTTAATGGTGCACATGCGTAGAGAAAGGTGGCGCATGGGAGATTTTGGCCGATCTGTAGACCAATCTTGGTCCAATTTTGGTGTGTTTGATAACGTATTGAAGCTCTAGTAGTGTAGAATAAGACTGGGTTCTGTCCATGATGTGACATCATGGTGCGTTTGCGGTGTAGTAAAGAACTGGCATGTACGGATGCCCACTAGGTTATGCGTACCTATATACCCCTATACACTAGCGCATAGTTTGCGGACATGTGGACCTTGGACGTTGGGAGTAGTCTCTGGAGGGACCACACGGACGACAATGTGACGTCATCTGTGACGTCATTAGTAATAGAGAAACCACGAAAAGGCTGCGCACTGAGAACATGGCCAAAAATATAATCCTATATACTGCCCCATAAGGGCGTGTATGTGGGGATAACGGGCTCCCACTTTGACGTCATTGTGCGCATACATATTCGAGGAGCAGCAGAGAACACCGCATGTTCGGATGCGAACTAGTGAGATGCCTCCCTATACTTCTATACACCGGCACATACGGGTGGGGCAAGTGGACCTGTGGTGTGGTATATGATATTAGGGTATATGTGATATGGGTATACAGGTCAGGTGCCTAATACGTCATCAGTGATGTCATTAGTAGTAAAGAAAGCACAGACACTCAAATGGTCATTCAGATGGATGAAAAGTACACCCATATAGACCATTTTCATAACCCAGGCTGTTTTGTGCGGGAACTGGCCAGTGACGCCAAGTGGGGTCGGCTACAGCTACTGACATGTTAACTCAATGCAAACTGCACTCATATCAGAATCTAATCGAGAAAATCTCTACCAATATCTATCCGATTTTCATTCTGTTTAGGGATTATTAAACCTGAAGAGATGCCCATTTAATAAATGAATAGTTTGAAAAAAAATATATTTCCTTTTAAATCATGGCGAAATATTTACCTAATCATATGGTGTTAATTCATCGGAAATTTTGCGATATACCCACGCTCGGGTATTCTTGCATTTACCATGTTTACCCCATTTGAGAAGTTTACTCCATCAGAGGTCCTTGATGCTCATCCATTAAGCTCAGATGAGTTATCTGTTTGAGCTGATCTATCATCCCTGCTCTCGAGCTAGTGTATCTAATTCCGCTTAAGCCGGTGATAGGGTTCGAGTGGATACTTCATAGTCTCCACATGAAAATCTGCAATAAAAGAGCGGCTGAGATACTAAGACTACATCCGGGAATTCCCCGTACTCTTGAGTCTGAATGTGAGGTGCCGAGGGAGGCTTTCCTGTAGAGTTACATGGATGCTTTTATAGTCGCCAGACGTCGTCAATTCTTCCCACCTCTTGCATATCACTCCAGTTTATTATCTGTATATGGTAGGATTCTGCTGGTGGACAGTTAGTCTCCGAGGCCCGCCCTCTGTACATGTTATTCGACAAGTATATGTAGGTTTATTGTTTTGGTGGGAAATTTTAGCCGTACGACTTCGGGCATTACAGGTTAGTTTTTCTGGGTATTCTTGCATTTACCAAGTTTTCCCCATTTGAGGCGTTTACTCCATCAGACGTCCTCAATGCTCACCCATTAAGATCAGATAATTTATCTGTTTGAGCTGATCTGTCATCACAGCTCCCGAGCTAGCGTATGTAATTCCGTTTAAGCCGGTGTTAGGGGCCGTGTGGATACTTCATAGTCTCCACATGAACAGCTGCAATAAAAGCGCGGCTGAGATACTAAGGCTCTGTCCGAGAATCCACCGTATTCTTGGGTCCGAATGGGAGGTGCCGAGGGAGGCTTTCCTTTACAGTCATATGGTTGCTTTTCAGTCACCAGATGTAGCCAATTATTCCCACCTCTTGCATATCGCTTCATTTTATCATTTTCGTTAAGAGTGCCCCCAAAAATAAAAATCCATGTATATGTTTCTCATCTAGATTATTATAGGATTATGAAAATATAAATCTCATTTCTGTATCTTCAGCCGCTTTCTTGTAATGTTTCAAAGAGAGCGTGTAATCGTCGGCAAAAAAAATTCCGGGAGCCGAGCGGAACATTCTGTGATAGGCCGACAGATATCGACATGCTGACACACAGCGCTCATGTAAATCAGAATATAATCCGGCAAAACACCAGCAGAGATGGTGAGTATTCATATTTTTTCTAATATAGACAATTAATAAACTTCAAAGATGTCATGGCAGGATTGGGAAAATTAAAGCCTTTATGTGCTAAAATATCCATTAATTTCCCCTGGTCCTGCCAGAACATATCTAAATTTTAGTAATGACATATTATTAAACAACATGAATACCCACCATATTTGCTGGCGTTTTACTCGATTACATTCTGTTTTACAAGTGTGCCATGTGTCAGCAGCTTTTAACGTGTCGGTATCTGTCGGCCTATCGCAGAATGTTCCGCTCGGCTCCCGGTAGTCAGGGCTGTTAGAGATGTTTTGGTTCACATTCTTCCAAAAGCACCAAATTTAGCCCATATGTCGCCCGTACCATAATATTTCGATTTTTGACGGGCGCCAACACGGGCGCCCCATGGGGCCGCCATATTGGCGGAATTCAATATGGTCGCCACCCGGGTTAGAGGTCAATCGTAGTTAAATAACTAAAAGGGCTAGAAATATAATAATAGCACTTTTTGGTGGTTTTGGGGGTCGGGGAATCTGATTGTGATCTTATTCCAACGATTTGAGGTCAAGGTCACCCTTCAAGGTCACCATAAAGGTCATTTTGGGGACAAATTCGCCATTATCAGTGGTTTTGGGGCAAGATATATAAACTGCCTCATTCTATTGGTTTCCGGGGTTGAGCAACCCGAATCGGGCCTTATTTTGGCGATTCGGGGCAATATTTCTTTTGGGAGTCGCGATAGAGGTCATCCGAACGAGAGGTCAGTTGTAGGTAAAACACCAAAAGAATCACAAATAATACCATAGGGGTTTGTGGCATTCGGAGAATCCGATTCTGACCTTATTTTGAAGATTTGAGGTCACCCCATTTTGGAGTCAAAGATCAACAGTTACCACTAAGAACAATCGAACGAAGATTATTCAGGAAGTTTCAGTTTCATTAAAATACTTCGGAGATGACATCTGCTGACAAAATGCTATAACTATGCCGCTATGCCGCTGTGTGTATTTAAATGTTCGAAATACAATACAAAGACCGCTTTAGCAACAATATACCAATGATTATTCATACCTATACCTTCTGGCTTGCGCTCTCAAGAAACTGTGAGGCTGTGGCTGTAAGGCTGTGGAAGAGGGGTAGTGCAAATCACAATATTTTTTTCCAGTACCGAAGCCCACCACGAGTTCCGATAGACCGAGGGTCTCCAAAGACCGGACATCGCTGTCCATCGTGCGAACATAGGCTGTTGTATGACCCTCCTCCGTGGCATGTACTAGATGCAAGAGGACCCTGGTGTCCGCCTCTGAATGGTTGCACGGTTGAAGTATTGTGAGGTCACAACGCCTGTTGAAGAACACAGACTCAATACGGGTACACAAGAGGAGCTTTCCGCCCATTGCAGTCTTGAAGAACTGTGTGCTGATAAATGAGAACGGCTCCTTTTTGTTCTCATTTTTTTAAGAAGCCGCTGATCCATTCATACATCGGGAATTTAGGGGTACCGGAAAAAGTATTGTGGCATTCCAGTCCAAACCATCTGTTCCGATCTTGGTCCGTCAAAGTCCTTGGCACTACCCCTCTTTCACAGCTTAACGGTGTGCAAGACAACTTCACAGTTTCATGGATGTGGCAAAAAGACCGCCTGGACAGTCTGTACAAGCATATCGGACCTCACCGACACACTAGTGGCTCTCACACACGATCCTGACACTCTCGAGTCCGTGCATATGGAGCTTATAGAACGCTTCATCGTACTAATGTACAGCAAGGGATGTGGTGCAGCCGGTGTCAATGAGGCCAAGCATCACCTCTTCACCACTGCAACCAAATCGCTGGAAAACATCCCACCTCCCAAGCCGCGCTGTTGCAGCATGTGAAGCGAGCGCTACTGCAAGCGAGTTTCTACTGGAGTCAGGTCACTTCACTCCAGCAGGAAATCCCTGACTTCAGTGAGTGGAGCTGGCACAAAGATTGCACTAGTACATGGCAACCGCTATGGACCACTCTCAGCGACACTTCTATGGCATATGCCATTCTCATGCACTGCAGCTGACTCAAGGCATGCAGGGGAAGGTGCAAATGCAACTGTACCGATGTCCGATACACGATCCTCTGCAAATGCGAAGGCGGGTGCGTTAATAACGAGGGCGGTGATGACAAGTATTATTTATTGCAGGCATCATAGAGCGCAAGCCAGAAGGCATAGGTAGTAAAAGTAATCATTGATATAGTGTTGCTAAAGCGGTCTTTGTGTTGTATTTTGAACATTTAAATGCACGTAGCAGCGTAGTTATAGCATTTTGTCAGCAGATGTCATCTCCGAAGTATTTTAATAACATTTGTTCCTGAATAATCTTGTTTCGATTGTCTTTAGTAGCAACTGTTGATCTTTGACCTTTAATTCCCAAATGAGGTGACCGTGACCTCAAATCGTCAAAATAACGTCAGAATCTAATTCTCCGATGCCCTATGGTATTATTTGTGGTTCTAGCTCTTTTGGGGTTTCCTATAATTGACCTCTGGTTGATCTCTGGTTCAGGTGAACTCTATCGTGAACCTCACGTGCACTATTGCCTCAAATCGTCAAAATATGGCCAGATTCGGGTTACTCAACCCCGAAAATCGATAAAATGAGGTAGTTTGTATATCTCGACTGATAACCACTAAAAATGAGGAATTTGACTCCATAATGACCTTCAGGGTGACCTTGACCTCAAATCGTTGAAATAAGATCAGAATCAGATTTCCCGACACTGAAAACCACTAAAAAGTTGTATTATTCATGATTCTAGGCATTTTGTTCTAACCCGGGTGGTGGCCATATTAAATTCCGCCAATATGGCGGCCCCCGGGGCAGACTACCTTAGCGCCCGTCAAAAATCGAAAAGGTATTGTATGGGCGATATATGGGCCAAATTTTGTGCTTTTGGAAGAATCTGAACCAAACAGTCTCTTTTATGCCCTAACATCCCGGACTACGGAGCTTTTTCACCGAAGATCGTTTACACGATTTCTTTTGTTAAAGATTAGAAGAAAATGGCTGAAGATACAGAAATCAAATTTATATTTTCATAATTCTATAATACTCTAGATGAGAAATATATACATGGCTTTTTATTTTATGCGGGCGCTTCAAGGAAAATGATAAAAAATGAGCGAATCAACACTATTTAGGTAAATATTTCGCCTTGATTTAAAGGGAAATGTTTTTCAAACTATACATTTCTGAAACGGACATTTCTTCAGGATTAATAATCACTAATAAACAGAAGCTCACAGAACGAAAATCGGATAGATATTGGCAGAGATTTGCTCGATTAAATTCTGATATGTGTGCAGTTTGCATTGAGTTAACATGTGTCAGTAGCTGGAACCGACCCCACTTGACGTCATCAGCGAGTTCCCGCGTCAAACACAAGGGGTTATGAAAGTCGTGTGTACATGAGCCCATAGGGTTACCAGTCGCATGTGGACCTTGGAGATTCTTGTTGACCTTGCAATGGCGTAGGTCAAGTGATATGCGCATGCACACGCGGAGTGTAGTAGAGAAACAGCAGATACTGGCATGCGCAGGCTGCTGTAGTAGAAAAGTAGACCCTTGTTACAGGTAGTGGTGGAGGTCAAAATTTGACCTTGAACTGGTGACGTCATCGGGACACCCTCAACGCACTGTCCACAGACGCGAACCGCAGTGTATGCATCTCGGGACGCTATTAAAGTTCACGCTGGTGCCTCAGGTTCATTTGTGAGCACAAAGAGCATTGGTGTACACCAGACCCCTTCATGATAATGGAGCATATCGAATGCGCTTTTCTCAGCCTTACCCCGTGGACTTCATCGACATGTATGATAAACATGTCAAGAACATGGGATATTTGTGCGACGGTCACTCGCCACAACTGTAACCGACTGTCATACGGCTGTCTCGTAGTGGTTGGAGAAAATTCAAACTGGTAGTTAGTGGCGAACTGAATGGCAACCTCATCAATTTATGTCACGATGCCTTTGTCCGCCGCGGCTCCTTCTTTGCACAACTGACTTACAGGAATAGATCCACAGTGCATTTCACCTTAAAGCCTGATGTATCGTCCGACTTCGAACATGTCGACTCGGCTGTGCACGAAGTGCTTTCAGAGGACCTGTCAGCCTATGCGTTGGCAGTCAAAACGGCATTGTAAACGCACAAGCAGAGTCCAAAGTAGTTATAAATAATGAATACCTCGGCACGTTATAAATAAAGGATTGGCACAAGTGACTCCATCAGTAGTCTCCATGAAACGTTGTTCGAAGATGTTGGATAGTCTTCAGCGTATAGTGCGGTATAGTCCAAACCTGGTCAAAAACCATAAGACATCTATAGGTTATATGGAGCTGCCCGTCGCTATTTTCTACGCAAACGGGTCATGAGTGCGTTTGCCTTTGGATTAAGTTGCGGAAATTATTTAATGGACGACGGCTGAATATCGAATGACAGTTCTATTGTTTGCTAAATGTAACGGTAGCAACTGGAGTATCTTGACTTGCATCGATATCATATCGAAATGTGCCTGGATCAAGCCCTTCCGTATGATTTCATCAGCGCATTCAAGCTGATCTTCTTACACACCGATGAAGGGACAAAATTCCTTAATAGACCCTTCCAGCAGTTTCTTATAGCCGGTAAGATGTTCTTCGTTCATACGTGCAAAGAGATCAAGGCCTCGGTCATCGAAAGGTTCAATCATACCCTTAAAGAGCGGGTGTACAGACATTTCACGGCCGAAACTACATTGATACCTCACTCGACTCCATCGGCCCACTAGTGGCCCACCTAGACCCCAAAACGTCTATTTCCATACACTTTCTCTACTGCTCATGCGCAGAATGACGTCAGTTCCACGTCACATCCAGCCCGTTGGATAATCCCTCACGTATGCTTCATATTGATACCTCACTCGACCCAATCGGTCCACTAGGGGCCGCTCTCGCCCCTGAAGATTGCCGAACATTCTCACGAAAACCCACATATTTGGGGCTATTTTCTGTCCGTGGAGACAGACCGCATGACCACCAGACCGCATCACCGCGGAGGAATACATGTCCCAAGGTGACGCCCGATTCACGCAGACCGGAAGTGATGTCATACACTTGCGCAGACCTCCTCATGACCTCTCCAAGTGACGTCATACAATTACCTGCGCATGCGCAGTGACGAGCCAGTGGCTCGAAATACTCTTTCTATACTACTCTCAATGCAACAGATTATAAAAACATACTCTATCTGGCCTGGCGATTTGGGGTCTACCGTGCAGCCTCGACCACCCCCCTCCCCCCCCCCCCTTAGTTTTATTACTACTTCGGCCTGAAACCTCCCACTGTATATCTTGGGGGTCAAGTTATTCCAGAGAAAATGTTGCATATTTGATCGATTTTATGGACAGATTCTCCGAATTTTTTATATATGCTAATTTCCCGAGAAAACTACAAAAGAAATTTGAAAAGAATTTTTCGGTTGTTAAATGACATAATTTTGGGCACTTTTATGCTTTAAACTATAATCACCTTTTAAATTTAATAACTTCTGCCTAGTTTCCAATAACTTTCGCCTGTAATTACTCCCCATAGGTTACAATAACCTCTTCCTTAATTTGATGATGACTACTTACTCCCTCATCTCTGATACCTCTTTAATTACCTTCCCCTGGGCTGCAATGATCTCTCCGTCATCTCTGATACCTCTTTAATAACCTTCCCCTGGGCTGCAATGATCTCTCCGTCATCTCTGATACCTCTTTAATAACCTTCCCCTGGGCTGCGATGATCCCTCCGTCATCTCTGATACCTCTTTAATTACCTTCCCCTGGGCTGCAATGATCTCTCCGTCATCTCTGATACCTCTTTAATAACCTTCCCCTGGGCTGCAATGATCCCTCCGTCATCTCTGATACCTCTTTAATAACCTTCCCCTGGGCTGCGATGATCCCTCCGTCATCTCTGATACCTCTTTAATAACCTTCCCCTGGGCTGCGATGATCCCTCCGTCATCTCTGATACCTCTTTAATAACCTTCCCCTGGGCTGCGATGATCCCTCCGTCATCTCTGATACCTCTTTAATAACCTTCCCCTGGGCTGCGATGATCCCTCCGTCATCTCTGATAAGTTCTCCCTGATCTTTATTAACCTCTCCTTGGGATGCAACGAGTTCTCCCTCATCTCTGATAACTTCCCCTTCAACTTTAATAACCACTCTATGAGCTACAATAATTTCTTCCTCTTTTTTGATAACGTCTCCCAGAACTATAATAACTTCCCTGCCTACAATTATCCCTGTCTTACCTCTAATAACTTCGCCCTTAACCTATCCCTGGGCTACAATAATTCTCCCTCATCTCCGATTACTTCGGAATGAGGTTTAATAACCTCCCCGGGCTACAATAATTTCTCCCTTATCTCTGATAACTTCTCTCTAAACTTTAATAACCTCCCCGTGCTACAATGATTTCTCCCTCCTCTCCGATAACTTCTCCTTGTTCTTTAGTAACCTCTATCTGAGCTACAATGGCTTAGCTTAATCAGACGACACGCTGGTGGGATATCTTTTGGTGTTGTCGAGGCCTAGCCAGTCTGACGCCACATGTAGATATATGGACTGGTCTTTGATAAAAACCTGTGAGTAAATGGAGACGTTGATCCTATCCCCCCTCCCCGACTACAAGTGGATTAGACCAAAGGCGACCGTGATGTCATCATGTTATTAAATATTCATGACATAGGTCCACTGAACACAAAATACAATTGAAATACGTAAGAACCTATAGCAACACATATGACTGGGGAGAATTGATATGATATTAATTTATTAAGATTGACTTTTACCTGAACTCGAATAATCTTGGACAACAATGATTTCTCCCTCGCATCGGATAACTTTAATAACCTCTGAGATAACATATTATAATGTATAGTATACATCATTATGGAAAGTAGTACAAGGAAAACTGAAATTTCTTAGTATTTTTGAGGGTGGAAATTGTGATGGGAATGCGGTGGAAATACGGCTGGATGACGTCACGTCGGGTCACGTGGAGTGGACACAGGCATCATCGCAGATGTGAGGTCATTCGTGACGTAATCCACTGTAATTTCAACCGCATTTCCACCACAATTTCATTCCTAAAAAATAATGAGAGATTTCATTTTTCCCTACTACTATGGAATCACCAAATAGTATATAAAGGTGAAATCTCGTAGCATTTGGGGAGGGAAATGAAGCTTGACATTTGACCTTTGACCTGAGATATGGGGCTGAACATAGTGGTGAACCCTGAATTGACTTCAGCAAAAACGTCACGTGCCTGTTCTTCATCTGTGCCATCATCAGTACTAGAGAAACCTTTCGGTTACAGATGAGACCAATCTAATTAAAATTATATCCTATCTGCTCCCCCATTTGGATATATCGCTGTAGCAATCTAATTAAAATTATATCCTATCTGCTCCCCCATTTGGATATATCGCTGTAGCAATCTAATTAAAATTATATCCTATCTGCTCCCCCATTTGGATATATCGCTGTAGCAATCTAATTAAAATTATATCCTATCTGCTCCCCCATTTGGATATATCGCCTACAGCGATATATCCAAATGGGGGAGCAGATAGGATATAATTTTAATTAGATTGAGATGAGACTGTCTATGGGCCATCCTTGGTTCAAATTTAGCATGCATGTTATCTTATTGACGCTCTACTTTTGTAGAATAAGACTGGGAGTCTCTCCATGGTGTGACTTAATGGTGCACATGCGTAGAGAAAGGTGGCGCATGGGAGATTTTGGCCGATCTGTGGACCATTCTTGGTCCAATTTTTGTGTGTTTGATGACGTATTGAAGCTCTAGTAGTGTAGAATAAGACTGGGTTCTGTCCTTGATGTGACGTCATGGTGCGTTTGCGGTGTAGTAAAGAACTGGCATGTACGGATGCGCACTAGGGTATGCGTACCTATATACCCCTATACACTAGCACATAGTTGCGGACATATGGACCTTGGACGTTGGGAGTAGTCTCTGCAGGGACCACACGGACGACAATGTGAGTAGTATATAGCCGGGATTACGAGCCTCATTGACCTCTTTGCACTTAAATTTGAGGCGGTCACGTGACAGCGGTCAAAGGTCAATGAGTGCACTTGAGTTGACCTGTATCCTTTCATCATGTCTTTGACCTTGGATCATGTTTAGACATGTTAGGGTTGGGGTTTTTCCCATCACGTGCGCATGTGTATGACGTCACTTCCGGTCTGGGTGAATGGGGCGTGACCTGTGAACCTGATAGGACATGTACTGACCTATCTGTGGGGTTTTTCCCTACAATGTCGTTCACCTTCGTGTTTTTTCGGTGAGGTCCGTGGGAACATGATAGGCCATGTATTGACCTGTCTGTGGGGGTTTTCCCGCCAGAATTTCGCTGTCGTCTGCTTGGGGTTGTCACGTGCCGATCACCTGGCTCCCCGAATTGCAACATTGTTGAACGTTCGCAAGGATTGACCTATATCCGGGTCCTTTAGCAATACCATTGATGGGATGCGTGTACTGACTTGTATTTGGGGAATCACGGGGAGATCAGGTGATAGCTCAAGGTCATATTGAATGATAGGAATGCGTGTACTGACCTGTTCATCCGTGGTTTGCATCCGGGGACTTATATCCGGGTCCTTTAGCTGTGTGTTCCGGGTACATCCGAGTTTACACGGGTACTGTCGGGTAGTTACGGAGGAAGACACGGAGGTGACCGAAGATGTCACGGAGGTACCCGAAGAGACACGGAGGTTACCGAAGATGTCACGGAGGTCACCGAAGAGACACGGAGGTGGCCGAAAATGTCACGGAGGTTACCGAAGAGACACGGAGGTGCCCGAAGATTCACGTACGTTACCGAAAAGACACGGAGGTGACATTAGGGGATTCCTCCGCGGTGATGCGGTTTGGCGGTGATGCGGTGATGCGGTTTGCCTCCGCGGACAGAAAGTAGTCCCAAGTATATAGAGGGCTGAGGGTATGTCTGACTGTATGGAATGCATGTATTGACTTGTGTCTGGGTTTTTTCCATCACGGGGAGTGCGCAGGTGTATGACGTCACTTCCGGTCTGCGTGAATCAGGCGTGACCTGGGTATGACTGTATGGGATGTACTGACTTGGTTCTGGGTGTTTTCCATCATGCGGCGGTCACGTGATTAGGAGTGCATGTACGGACTTGTATGCCGTCCATTCATTTGAGTCGGGGACTTGGGGTCCCTACGGAAGGATTTTGCAAGTCATGGGTGGGTGTATGTAAAATGAAGATTTGTCTCGAAAATATAAAAAGCGGAACACGGACTTTACCTCTAAAATAGGGGAAAACCCCTATCAACTCTATCCCAAAGGGCTAATATCGGTCCCTGGCTTATCGGGTTCTGCCTGGAGTAGATGTATGTAAAATTAGGATTTGTCCCGAAAATATAAAAAGCGGCACACGGACTTTACCGCTAAAATAGGGGAAAACTCCTATCAACCCTATCCCAAAGGGCTAATATCGGTCCCTGGCTTATCGGGGCCTGCTGAGAGAGTGGGGGAGTGGGTGTATGTAAAATTAGGGTTTGTCCCGAAAATATAAAAAGCGAAACACGGACTTTACCCTACAATAGAGGAAAACTCCTATCAGCCCTATCCAAAAGGGCTAATATCGGTCCCCGGGCTTATCGGAGTCTGGGTGCATGGGTGGGTTCATGTAAAATCAGGATTTTTCTCGAAAATATGAAAAACGGAACACGGACGTTACCCCCTAATCTAGGGGAAAACCCCTATCAAGGGCGTATATTGACTCCCATTGACCTTTGTGGTCCGAATGCGTCGTGTGAGGTGTCATCTTGTAGCAACGCCCGCCAACGCCAAGCTTAACGCTTCAACGCCCTGGTGAAATAGCTCAGAAGTTCTGATTTTCTAGATATTCAATGGAATTGTCACTAATTCTTCGAAATGCAGTGACGCCCGTCAACGCTCGTAGTTACGCCTTAACGCTCTAACATAACGCCTTGACGCCATGATATAGACCGGAGAGAGAACGACAACAACAAGGATGACATATGAGAGAACAACAACAACAAGAAGGTTTTTTTCATATAGTTTATTTTCCCCAATGTTACATCATACCCACGCTGGGGGAGCCGCGTTGGGTATGTTTACAACTCAAGCAAACTCTTGTCCAATCAGAGGCCGCCATTTGCATCTGTCATATTTGTTCTTGTCCGTTAGATGTATTTTCGGCTGCTCTTGTCTGTCGCCATTTCAGAAAGTTCCATCTTTGCTCGGTGTGACCTAAGCGTCGTCGGGCAGGCCTGGATATTCTTCGGGTAGCATGTCCTGAAACAGTTGTTTGCGCATTCTGATCGCATTTTCCAGGGCCTCGGTGGGTGGTAATCCCATAGCCTCTTCCAAGTGACGCTTGGTCTTCATGATGGACCTGTGCGTGGGGTCGCCTTTCATTTGAAGCAGTAGTAAGGTATACTGTTCATAGATCGCCATGGCTGTTTTCCTGATGCGGGGCGCATTTGGGTGTACGCCTGTTGTAAATTATCCTCTCCGGCGTCCTCGATCGCTGCAGCGTAAGTATTGATGGCTGCTGTCACAATACGATCCCAGAAGGTAGGTTCTGCCTCACTTTCCACGGACGTAGGCTGACTATCTGAGGTCAAGCTCTCCGTATCACTAGATAGACTCAGCAATCTCTGTTTCGGTATCAGTCGATACACTCTCAGCAGTCTCTGTATCAGCATCCGCCTCAACGGACTCCTCGGAGTCTTCAATCCCATGTATATTTTTCTGGTGTTCGCATCATATCGTAATGTCTGGTGAACGTGCGTTCGCACTCAGAGCAAGTATAAGCCATGTTCACGGTTAAATGTCGACTGTGCGTGTTTTTGGAAATACGCTTGCTTTTATAGACAGTAACGCCCATCAACGCTTAGCTTAACGCTTCAACGCCCTGGTGAATTAGCTCAGAAGCTCTGATTTCCATGGAATTGACACCAATTCATCGAAATACAGTGACGCCCGTCAACGCCCGTCGTTACGCCTTAACGCCCGTCTCAACGCCCGTCAACACCTGTCGTTACGCCTTAACGCCCGTCTCAATGTCTTAACGCCCTATCTTTACGCCTTAACGCCCGTCTCAGCGCCTTAACGAGCGATAAAGGGGTTTTGGAGGCCGATTAACCTTTGAACTCTGAGTGCACTTTCGGTCACGTGACTGGAAGTGACCTTGACCACGTGACCGAAAGTGACCTTTGACCCTACGCTGCTCGGAAGTGACGTCATCGTACGCAGGCGCACACACACATACCTGGTGCACCCACACCCTGGTGTACCCTAAAGCACGAAGGTGAACGACATTGTGGAAAAACCCCACAGACAGGTCAGTACATGGCCTATCATGTTCTGAAGATCGCGGACCTCACCGAAAAGACACGGACGTACCCGAAAAGACACGGACGTACCCGAAAAGACACGGAGGTCACCGAAGAGACACGGAGGTGCCCGAAAACACACGGAGGTGAACGACATGGTGGGAAAACCCCACAGACAGGTCAGTACATATCCTATCATGTTCACAGGTCACGCCCCATTCACCCAGACCGGAAGTGACGTCATACGGGACTGGTGGCGCCCCCTGGCGGAAGCAGGGGAACCAAGAGTTACCTCCCTGGAAAACCTGGCTTGAAATCAGTAGACACTACTACTAATGTGACGTCATCTGCGACGTCATCAGTAATAGAGAAACCGCGGAAAGGCTGCGCACTGAGAACATGGCCAAAAATATAATCCTATACACTGCCCCATAAGGGCGTGTATGTGGGGATAACGGGCCCTCCCTGTTTGACGTCATGGTGCGCATACACATTCGAGGAGCAGCAGAGAAAATCGCATGTTCGGATGCGGACTGGTGAGATGCCTCCCTATACCCCTATACACCGGCACATACGGGTGGGGCAGGTGGATCTGTGGTGTGGTATATGATATTAGGGTTTATGCGGTATGGGTATACAGGTCAGGTGCCTAATACGTCATCAGTGATGTCATTAGTAGTAAAGAAAGCGCAGACACTCAAATGCTCATTCAGATGGGTGAAAAGTACACCCATATAGCCCATTTTCATAACCCAGGCTGTTTTGTGCGGGAACTGGCCAGTGTCGCTAATTTTTTTTCATTTTCCTTGAAGCGCCCGCCTAAAATACAAACCCATGTATATATTTCTCATCTAGAGTATTATGGAATTATGAAAATATAAATTTAATTTCTGTATGTTCAGCCATTTTCTTGTAATCTGTAACAAAAGAAATCGTGTGAACGATCTACGGCGAAAAAGTTCCGGAAGCCTAGCGGAACATTCTGCGATAGGCCGACAAATACCGATACGTTAAAAGCTGCTGACACATGGCACACATGAAAAGCAAAATGTAATCGAATACCAGCAAATATGGCGAGTATTCATGTTTTTTTTTATAATATAAAGCATTAATAAAATTTAAATGTTATCATGGCGGGACCAGGGAAAATTAATGGATATTTTAGAAAATATAGGCATTAATTTCCCTAGTTCTTCCATAACATCTTTGAAGTTATTAATTGTCTATATTAGAAAAAATATCAATACTCACCATATTTGCTGGTGTTTTGCTCGATTATATTCTGATTTACATGTGCGCTGTGTGTCAGCAGATTTTAACATGTCGATATCTGTCGGCCTATCGCAGAATGTTCCGCTCGGCTCCCGGAACTTTTTTTGCCGAAGATCGTTTAGACACTCTCTTTTAAACATTACAAGAAAGCGGCTGAAGATACAGAAATGAGATTTATATTTTCATAATCCTATAATAATCTAGATGAGAAATATATACATGGATTTTTATTTTTGGGGGCACTCTTAACGAAAATGATAAAATGGAGCGATATGCAAGAGATGGGAATAATTGACTACGTCTGGCGACTAGAAAGCAACCATATGACTCTACAGGAAAGCCTCCCTCGGCACGACCCATTCGGACCCAAGAATATGGTGGATTCTCGGACAGAGCCTTACGGACGGAGACTATGAAGTATCCACACGGCCCCTAGCACCGGCTCAAGCGGAATTACATACGCTAGCTCGGGAGCTATGATGACAGATCAGCTCAAACAGATAACTTATCTGATCTTAATGGATGGGCATCGAGGACGTATGATGGAGTAAACGCCTCAAATGGGGAAAACCTGGTAAATGCAAGAATACCCAGAAAAACTAACCTGTAATGCCAGACGTCGTACGGCTTAAATTTCCCATCAAAACAATAAACCTACATGTATTTGTCGAATAACATGTACAGAGGGCGGGCCTCGGAGAGTAACAGTCCACCAGCAGAATCCTACCATATACAGATAATAAATTGGAGCGATATGCAAGAGGTGGGAAGAATTGACGACGTCTGGCGACTAAAAAGCATACATGTGACTCTACAGGAAAGCCTCCCTCGGCACCTCACATTCAGACCCAAGAATACGGTGGATTCTCGGATGTAGCCTTAGTATATCAGCCGCGCTTTTATTGCAGCTTTTCATGTGAACTATCCACTCCACCCCTAGCACCGGCTTAAGCGGAATTAGATGCGCTAGCTCGGGAGCAGTGATGACAAATCAGCTCAAACAGAGAACTCATCTGAGCTTAATGGATGAGCATCAAGGACCTCTGATGGAGTAAACGCCTCAAATGGGGTAAACCTGGTAAATGCAAGAATACCCGAGCGTGGGTATATCGCAAAATTTCCGGTGAATTAACACAATATGTTTAGGTAAATATTTCGCCATTATTTAAAGCGAATTTCTTTTCAAACTATACATTTCTGAAACGGACATCTCTTCGGGTTTAATAATCACTAATAAAGAGAACGAAACCCGGATAGATATTGGCATAGATATCGAGTTTTGCTCGATTATATTCTGATATGTGTGCAGTTTACATTGAGTTAACGTGTCAGTAGTTGGAACCGACCCCACTTGACGTCATCAGCGAGTTCCCGCGCCAAACACCAGGGGATATGAAAGTCGTGTGTACATGAGCCCATAGTGTTACTGTGGCATGTGGACCTTGGAGATTCATGTTGACCTTGCAATGGCGTAGGTCAAGTGGATATGCGCATGCACACGCGGAGTGTAGTGGAGAAACAGCAAATACTGGCATGCGCAGGCTGCTGCAGTAGAAAAGTAGACCCTTGCTACCGGTAGTGGTGGAGATCAAAGTTTGACCTTGAACTGGTGCCGTCATTGGGACACCCTCAACGCACTGTCAACAGACGCGAACCGCAGTGTATGCATCTCGGGACGCTATTAAAGTTCACGCTCGTGCCTCAGGTTCATTTGTGAGCACAAAGAGCATTGGTGTACACCAGACCCCTTCATGATGATAGAGCACATCGAATGCGCTATTCTCAGCCTTACCCCGTGGACTTCATCGACATGTATGATAAACGTGTCAAGAACATGGGATATTTGTGCGACAGTCACCCGTCACAACCGTAACCGACTGTCATACGGCTGTCTCGTAGTGGTTAGAGAAAATTCAAACTGGTGGTTAGTGGCGAACTGAATGGCAACCTCATCAATTTGTGTCACGATGTCTTCGTCCACCGCGGCTCCTTCTTTGTACAACTGACTTACAGGAATACATCCGCGATGCATTTCACCTTAAAGACTGATGTATCGTCCGCCTTCGAACATGCCGACTCGGCTGTGGACGAAGTGCTTGCAGAGGACCTGTCAGCCTATGCGTTGGCAGTCAAAACGGCATTGTAAACGCACAAGCAGAGTCCAAAGAAGTTATACCTAATGATTACCTCGGCACGTTATAAATAAAGGATTGGCACAAGGGACCCCACCAGTAGTCTCCATGAAACGTTGGGAGAAGGTGTTGGACAGTCTTCAGCGTATAGCGCGGTGAACGCCCGCTTCCAAGATGTCAATCCTTAGAAGATTCGCCGATCGCAAGTCCTAACCTGGTCAAAAACCATGAGACATCTATAGGTTATATGGAGCTGCCCGTCGCTATTTTCTACGCAAGTGGGTCATGAGTGCGGTTGCCTTTGGATTATGTTGCGGAAATTATTTAATGGACGACGGCTGACAGTTCTATTGTTTGCTTAATGTAACGGTGGCAACTGGAGTATTTTGACTTGCATCGATATCATATCAAAATGTGGCTGGATCGAGCCCTTCCGGACGATCTCATCAGCGCATTCAAGCCGATGTTCAAGGCCGGGAGCAAACCTGTATACTTACACACCGATGAAGGGACAGAATTCCTCAACAGACCCTTTCAGCAGTTTTTTTTATAGCCGATAAGATGTTCTTCGTTCACAAGTGCAAAGAGATCAAGGCCCCGGTCATCGAAAGGTTCAATCATACCCTTAAAGGGCGGATGTACAGACATTTCACGGCCGAAACTACAAGGCGGTATGCCGACGTGCTCCCGAAACTTATCTAGCCCCATCAAAATCACCAATCGCAAGGAAGTCAATGTCCGTGCCGTCTTGTAGCCCAGTCAACCTATGCAGCGTCCACGTTCATATAAATTCCAGGGTGGCGATCAAGTGTGGATCAGTAAAGCCAATGGCAAGTTCGAAAAATCGCATCTCTCCAAGTGGACTGATGAATACTTCGTCATCACACGTCTGTATCATCAGGAAGATCTCCAAGGGGAACCCTGGAAGGTACGTTTTATGACGTAGAGTTACAGCCCGTCGTGAAATCGCTCGAAGACTACTACACGGTTGAATGGATCCTGAAACCCGAACGCCGCCGAGGCAGGACGTACCATTTTGTGAAGTGGCGAAGGCTGGTCAGAGTTCGTTAAATTCGTGGGTCCTCTCCAACCAGATTAAAGGTCAGATTTCAGTCTATGCTCAAACATGGATAAAAGAGCGGATGACAGTCCCGTTGACAGTCCAAACCCGAAAGGGACAACTGGTTGCTGTGAGCACTGTCGCGATACGACACGATACGAAGGTTTTAAATCCAATTCTAACCAGAAAATGATACAAATGGACAAATACATCAACAGCAGCTGTCTCGAAACGGCTTCCGAAACGGTGAAGGATATATATCCACCTTCACTGGAGTTGAAGGAAACTACAGCACACCTTATTTAGATCCGTATCACTATAAAAATGAAGCGGGCCTTCACTCTCGTCGACTTTACGACAAAAGAGATGATTACAATTTCGACATCGTCAACTATCCCTATCTGGGCAATAATATACCAGAGGGACCTGGATATAGCGTATACATGTCTCGCCTAGTAGCATTTGATAGATCCTGCGTTAAATGTGACGATTTTAATCAACGTCACAAAACATTATTGCAGAAACTTGTAAAACAGGCTTATATCATCAAGCGCCTCCGCTCAAGTTTCTCAAATTCGGCGATACATATCGCATGCTGATAGCAAAATACGAACGTAGCGTGCAAGATCTATGGCGGTACGTTTCGTAACTTGTGTCTAATTCCGCTTAAACCGGGGCTAGAGGCCGTATGAACCTATGTATTTTAAGATCATCACAGTGTTCATATGAACAGTCACAATCAAAGCGTGACTGAGATTTCTAACATCAAAGGGGCCAAATGCAATGTGATACACCCATGTGATACAAAACCTGTATCACACCCGTACAGTTTGCTAGCTATATATTTCAACATTATTTTGATGTGAGAAATAAATTATAACACTCGTGGTCATTTATCTGATTTTTATCACACTCGTTTGATAAAACCCATATGAAACTCGCTAAAGCTCGTTTCATATGGGTTTTATCAAACTCGTGTGATAAAAATCAGATAAATGACCACTCGTAGTGATAATCTATATATATCATATTCTAGATAACGACTTTCCAACGTATATCATATGGATTAAGAATACTGATCAGCGATACGGATTTGGTACTTTTGGAACATCATGATGTCTTGCTGACATCATGGAATTTACTTCAGAAACTTGCAGGAAATTAGCCTAGTTTTATGTATACTATGATTTATCCTTTTAATTTGGTGCTAAAGTTATTATATGAATTAGGTCTTTGGATTGTGGACGCGGTCATTCTTTAACGGACGAAGGCTGAATATCGAATGACGGACTAGAGGCTTGTATTCCGTCTTGGCTTGGTTGTTATAGTCATCTCCCGCCACAAAAACAGTGTTGCCTGGCTTGCATATGCAGCAGTGGTTGACCTATTTAATTTTGCAAGCGAGAGATGGCATGCGACAAAATATAGGATCACGGTACAGTAAGAAGAACATTTATGAAGGACTGCCTGGATTTGTAAGGTAGGTTTACGAAACGTATCTACATGTGTCTACCAACTCTCTGAAGTAATAGTAGTAACGGGGTGACACAGCTGGCACGTTTACGCTGACCTAAATTGTCTCGTGCTCGCCATCGTTACCGAGAATGACCGTACGGCGAACGTGATGAACGTTGTCTGAAAAGACCGGACTATTTCTAGATAAAAGACCACAAGAAAGAAAATTAAAGTATATAATATTTTCAGTACAGACTAGAAGAGCATTCTACGACTAGAATGATTTTGGCATTAGATTGTACCCCATAGAGTATAATTGTGGGGAGAATGTTCCTGTGTTATTGCGGAGGAAGGTAGACGTACTCGTCCCATTCATGGAAAGTGGGTTTTCTGTAGCGTAGCATAAACTACCGTGATCTAAAAGTTTGCCCTATATTCAACATGTGTTTGCACACGACACGCAGCATACTGAAGGTTAGAATGTATTAAAAAAACAGAGAGACCTCTCAGTTGACTTACACTGCGACACAAATGTACCCCGGTCGCACACAGTTTGCACGGAAAGCATTTGAAGATGCGACGATCCCACAGCACGGGATATGCTCATCATCAGGAAGCAAACCTCTCCCGACCATCTCCGACTGCAGACTTTCCAGAAGTGAACTAATTCGTGTACATGCCGAATGGACGAATGAACCGCAAAGGTTGGGAAGAGATATAAGAGCGTTATGTAAACATACCCAAAGAGGCTCGCCCAGCTCGGGTAAGCTGTGATGAAGGCGATAATAAATGGTTGACACGTCCTCCTTGCTGTGGTTGATCTCTCTCTCTGATCTAATTATCAGGGGGTAATAGAGATAAGTGTACGTGTGTGTGATTACTTACCCCACAACGTACACCGAATATGCGGTTGATCTATGACGTTATCGTCAGCTGACTTAATGTACCCCATTCCTACCCAGTGTGAGGCCCGCGGCGACTCCACTGTACGGGACTATGCCTTCTGCGGACCTTTCCGCAAGCGAGGACTCCATCCTTTTTTTGACATCATGTCGGCACGTGTACGAAAAGCATGCGCTCCGGGTGCTGATGACAACCCCACCTGATTTTGTCCGGACCTTTGTTTGTGGAGCAGATCCCAAGAGCATGAGTTGTTTGTGTGAGATTGGTTATAAAGTTTTAAAGGGAACGTTCCACTGACTACGACTGAGAAGGCCAAGGTGGTCAAGCATAACACAGGTCTTCGTACAATTGTAGAAAAGCGATTACCACAAGCGTAGAAGAAAAACTTCCGGAAAGGCTAGGGGCTAGCGTATTTGACTGCCTCCGTAGTAGCCCTCACCTGTGTGAACGCTTGGGTCGATGATAGAGCATACGAAAAATATGGGCCTGGTGTTCGTACCCGATTCCAGCTGCTGTCAAGACGTTAAACACCCTCGGTGAGGACATGAGCCATATTTCACAATGGCAGAATTTAAGCGACAGTGAGAAATTACAACAGTACAATCAGGAGCTTCAACGGTACATGACGTTTATGTGTCATTACAAGTCACCGTCCGTCGCACCGCAACATACCTCTGCCCCACAGTCACTGGTACTAGACGTACCACCATTAACTGTCCGAGGATCGACGAGGAAGACATAAGCCGTCTATCCGCCTCGTTTCAGAGGAGGGGTGGCTTGTTGCTGGAGCGGTTGAAAGACAATGTCCTGGAACGAGAAAGGGGAACTCCTGGTCCAGAACTGTGTGGACCCCGACGCCCACATGGTGAATGTGGTGAATGATATGATGCGTCAACACAGGTCACAGATGCCACACAAAGGATGACAGGTATTTGCACAATGGTTGCATTCCCAAGAGTTGTTGGGAAATACTCAGAGATGGACCAGGATGCAGCAGCAGACGCTCGTGACCCCACCCCAAACACCAGGCCCGCTCCCATGTATCAAGTCCGCCACGATTAAACGCAACATTAAAGGGGTGGTGGAAAACGATGCCGACGTACTGACAAGAAGTCATATGACCCCAAAGACAAATAAACTGGCTGCATATTTCTGCATAGAACCAAAAGTGATCTCTGTGATGATTTGTATCCCAGCCACGCTTTTATTGTAGCTGTTCATTTGGCCGACTACAGACTCCCGCGTATTGTTAAGCGGAGGTTTGATGAGAGAAGGTTCAGTCATCATGTTTTACCTCACATTACCCAGTAATAGATCGGCCGATATGTTTCATAGAAACACCTGCCGCACCCCTCACATCTCCCCGGGCATTGGGAGTATGGCGGTGGATAAGCAGCCCCCTTACATATGATACAACGTGCAACATAAAAATTCGTCTATGTTGCCTATAAATTCCCTCTCCACGAAGGCCTGTACCATACGCCCAAAATAGTCATACAGACTTTGTTCGATCTCATCAAGGGCAGTACCTCGGGTAAAGAAGTATCTTCCGGTTTGCAGATCATTTCATGCACATGAAGTACGACGATGGAGCCGAAAGTTTCGGGTGATCCTGAAGCCTAACGTGAGCTTACGCTTCAACAAGACGGTGAGGGGGCTGTGTGCACTGGACTCGATGGCTACGTCGGACCCAGGGGAATACCATGCAGGATCTCAACACTGTCTTGAACGGGCTCTACGTCTATTCGGATGTGATCGATGATCACATTGTCGGCGATATCGATGCCCCACTGATACGCGCCTGTCCAGCGCAAGGGGAATGCTGAGATCAAGTCACACAAAGTTTTAATCACGTGCTCTATCTACCGGTCCAATAGACTGGGATCAGTACCATCACCATCGACATAAGGGACGACACCGGACAGCCGATGGCATTCTAAATTGAGAAAGTGGTGATCACACTTCATTTTGGACAGGTACGTTATCCCAGCATTGTATAATGACTAGGAAGGCGCCTTTCCAGTGCTATCCACACCGTTATGTGGAATATTACACCCAATGAGCCGGGGTTGGGTTGGCCGTCTTTACGGTTACATGCATCCAACGAGGCCATGGACTTGGGAAACGCCCTCGGGAGCATCCTCAAACATCCCTCCGCTCGCGACGTGTGGAGTGAAGCGGTCAGGAAACAAACTTTCCGAAGTGGTGTGCAACCACTGAGTGATGGGTTCAGCGGTGTTCCCTTCCAGAAGGCACTGAAACTCCAAGTCGAATAGACTGTCTTTATCTATAATTTCTGCTTTGGTGGTATTATAAAGCTTGACGAATAAATGAAGCAGACGGCATTTACATTGTTGATAACATTATTAAGCGCTTGGATTTCTGTCATATCAATTCAAATATTTGCTAACCATTGCACCTTCCTATTAGGATCACAGAGCTTCCAGGGGCCTAGGAGCCCTCGCCTCAAGTTCTGAGATAGTTGATTGGGCCAATCAGAAACTGCTTCGGTCGCGCCTGAGACAAAATCCCGGAAACATGAATTGTAATCGACAGCACATTTCTCTTTAATAAGTTTAATAAGTAACAATGTTTGTCTTTTCGAATTGAACAACTGTTCCCGGACTTGTTTTGTTCATTGCCCGTTTATTAATTTTTTTTTAGTGTCTGTGTCGGTCGTGACCGATCGACGTAAACGGTCATGTTAAGGTTGCATAAAGTTGTAGATGGAACAGCGGGATATTACCCAATATTTCGACAAATTCATCTTCCGTGTGCTTTCGACAAAGCGAAAGCAAAAATCCTTCGTACAGTGTCCCATCAACGTTCAGAGATGTTCCAAGAAGTTAAAATATCATAATCTAGGATAATGGGTACTGGTTAAAAAAATTCACTGGTTTGCGAGTCCAGCGATTCTGTATTTCTTTGTTATTAAGCATAATTGCCATTAAGTGTTGATGCTTCATAGCAATAAATTCCTCAAACACACGGTATTCGCATTATGATACGGGACATAAGTTCACAATATCCATGGAAGTGTTTTGCTACCCTCGCATGTGACCAGCCAACTGCTTTGGCAGCTCAGTAGTATAGTCTAAGCATTCAAACCCGCATTTTGCCGGGGGAGATAACTCTTGCATCCACCAGGGGGCGCCACCAGCTCAAGAGACCAAAAACTACCTCCAACACAGGGGGAGGTAAATCTGGGTCACCATAGTTCCGGCAAAGGGCCCCTGGGCATGTATTCTTCCGCGGTGATGCGGTCTGGCGGTGATGCGGTCGCGGGAAAAAGCTTCCGCGGAGAAAAAGTAGTCCCCAGATTTCGAATATGCTGCATGGTCCGATTGGGTCGAGTGAGGTATCAAAGTGAAGCATTCGTGAAGGGACATCCAGTCATGGGTGGGTGCATGTAAAATTAGGATTTTTTCCCGAAAATATAAAAAGCGGAACACGGACTTTAACCCTAAAATAGGGGAAAACACCTATCAACCCTAGACAAAAGGGCTAATATCGGTCCCGGGCTTATTGGGACCTGCCTATCAAGTCAATGGGGTGGAGCATGTAAAATTAGGATTTTTTCCCGAAAATATAAAAAGCGGAACACGGACTTTACCCCTAAAATAGCGGAAAACACCTATCAACCCTAACCAAAAGGGCTAATATCGGTCCCCGGGCTTATCGGGGCCTGCCTATCAAGTCAATGGGGTGGGTGCATGTAAAATTAGGATTTTTCCCCGAAAATATAAAAAGCGGAACACGGACTTCACCCCTAAAATAGGGGAAAACTCCTATCAACTCTAGCCAAAAGGGCTAATATCGGTCCCGGGCTTATCGGGGCCTGCCTATCAAGTCAATGGGGTGGGTGCATGTAAAATTAGGATTTTTTTCCGAAAATATAAAAAGCGGAACACGGACTTTACCCCTACAATAGGGGTCTGTATTATACAATATAAGGGAAAATGCCTGTATGGGTTATGGGGATGGTCATTTTTTTTTTCGTGGGCTTTACTATGGGTTGTGGGGTCTCGTTTTTCTCGTCTCGCCAAGAAAAACACGATGGGAGGGGTCCCGGAGCGAAGGGGTGAAATTTTTGAAAAAAGTCACCGTGGTCTGTAGGCCTATAGGCTGGCTATGGAGGGTATAGGTCCAACCTGGGAAATTCACACACGTTCATTGTGATATGGGTTGCTTGGATTTGTTTTTCACGTCTCGTCATTTAGAACAGGATGGGAAGGGTCTCGGAGCGCAACGGTGAAATTTTTGGAAAAGTACCATATAGCCCATATAGCTCCATACTGGCTATATGGGGGTATAGGTCCATCCTGGGAAATTCACACACGTTCATTGTGATATGGGTTGTTTGGTCTTGTTTTTCACGTCTCGTCATCTAGAACACGATAGGAAGGGTCCCGGAGCGAAATGGTGAAATTTTTGGAAAAGTACCATATAGCCCATATAGTCTCATACTGGCTATATGGGGGTATAGGTCCAACCTGGGAAATTCACACACGTTCATTGTGATATGGGTTGTGGGGTCTTGTTTTTCTTGTCTCGTCATTTAGAACACGATGGGAAGGGTCCCGGAGTGAAACAGTGAAATTTTTGGAAAAGTACCATATAGCCCATATAGCTCCATAGGTGGCTATGGGAGGGATAGGTCCATCCTGGGAAATTCACACACGTTCATTGTGATATGGGTTGTGGGGTCTTGTTTTTCACGTCTCGTCATTTAGAACACGATGGGGAGGGTCCCGGAGCGAAACGGTGAAATTTTTCGAAAAGTACCATGTAGCCCATATAGCTCCATACTGGAGCTCAGAAGTTCTGATTTTCTAGATATTCCATGGAATTGTCACTAATTCTTCGAAATGCAGTGACGCCCGTCAACGCTCGTAGTTACGCCTTAACGCTCTAATATAACGCCTTGACGCCCTGATATAGACCGGAAAGAGAACAACAACAACAACAAGGATGACACTTGAGAGAACATATAGTTTATTTTCCCCAATGTTACATCATACCCACGCTGGGGGAGCAGCGTTGGGTATGTTTACAACTCAAAAAGACTCTTGCCCAATCAGAGGCCACCATTTGCATCTGTCCTATTCGTTCCTGTCCGTTAGATTCTTGTCCAATCAGAAGTCGCCATTTCAGAAAGTCCCATCTTTGCTCGGTGTGACCTAAGCGTCGTCGGGCAGGCCTGGATATTCTTCGGGCAGCATGTCCTGAAACAGTTGTTTGCGCATTCTGATCGCATTTTCCAGGGCCTCGATGTGTGGTAGCCCCATAGCCTCTTCCAAGTGACGCTTGGTCTTCATGATGGACCTGTGCGTGGGGTCGCCTTTCATTTGAAGCGGTAGTAAGGTATACTGTTCATAGATCGCCATGGCTGTTTTCCTGATGCGGGGGCGCATTTGGGTGTACGCCTGTTGTGAATTATCCTCTCCGGCGTCCTCGATCGCTGCAGCGTAAGTATTGATAGCTGCTGTCACAATACGATCCCAGAAGGTAGGTTCTGCCTCATTTTCCACGGACGTAGGCTGACTACCTGAGGTCAAGCTCTCCGTATCACTAGATAGACTCTCAGCAATCTCTGTTTCGGTATCAGTCGATACACTCTCAGCAGTCTCTGTATTAGCATCCGCCTCAACGGACTCCTCAGAGTCTTCAATCCCATGTATATTTTTCTGGTGTCGCATCATATCGTAATGTCTGGTGAACGTGCGTTCGCACTCAGAGCAAGTATAAGCCATGTTGACGGTTGAACGTCGACTGTGCGTGTTTTTGGAAATACGTTAGCTTTTATAGACAGTACCGCCCATCAACGCTTAGCTTAACGCTTCAACGCCCTCGTGAATTAGCTCAGAAGCTCTGATTTCCATGGAATTGACACCAATTCATCGAAATGCAGTGACGCCCGTCAACGCCCGTCGTTACGCCTTAACGCCCGTCTCAACGCCTTAACACACTTTCTAAACGCTTTAACGCCGTTTAATGATGCGTTCGAACAAATGTTTCTTTTGTGCTATTGCTCTGACATACGCCGTTTTCCGGTTCATGCCCGAGGTTTTCAACATCGACGCTGTTCTTTGAATTTCCATATGGACTGGGTCCTTATCCAACAATTTCATATGGGTCACGAGGTCGACATACCGCTGACGTAAAGCCCGTCGTAGTCTGGGTGCCAATCTGTTATGGGCTAAAATTGCGGCTTCCTCTTTCGAATACCCTTTGCGTTGAAACTTGTTTTCTGTGACCCTCAACGTCTTGCCCATCTCGGCGTTCATACTTTCTTTGAACAAATCCTTCCATAGCCTCGTGTTCACATTATGTTCATTCCCTTGTACGGGTTTGAGTTGGTCCTTCACGGTTGGGTCATATTCCGGGACTGATGATATGAAGGGGCCCCGCTGTATGGGGGTGGGTTGCTGCTGCTGCTCTACCAGATGTGGACTCGGTGGATGGTGTCGGGGTATATGACGTTGCGGTGATCCCTCGCCGAGTAGCAGGTGGGTCGTCAGCCGGCGATCTTCGGGGGTATGGGCTTTTAAATCTACGAATAGGTAGCCGTACGGACGACTTGTTGCTCCTTGAAACGCCTGCATGAAATGGTCGATGTTCTGAGGATAAATTCGACTACCAAACACACGGATTTGTGCTCTGTCAATGAGATTGGAGAACAACACAAAGTATTGGCAGTTCAAGGCAATATCTCTGGACGCCTTCCCTTGAGGAAAGAGATTCTGGGTCAAATAGATGACAGACAGATTGCTATGATGTGATCCTTTAGTAAACAAGTCGGCAACGTGTGAATTGTCCTTGGCCGCACTCATCAGATCATCTAGCACTACCACGTTGGTCTGCTCGGGGTCAAAGTAATACGGTTCGTCTATGTCGTGAGGAATCCCTGGGACGAAACTCACATTCTGTAATCGCGTAGTTTCGTAGGCGGGCTGCCATTGGCTATAACACCAAACAACACGTGTCGGAGCTGGGGTTGCCACACCTTCCTCTAAGAACTTCATTACCCAGGACGTCTTTCCACATGCCGTAGGGCCGCTCACCGTCATCGTATAGGGATGCTCTACTGCACTTGTTGGACCTATAGCGGGACTCGGCGGTGTCTCTTGGTTGTGTTTGCCTTGAATGTGCCTGAGCATACTATCGCGACGAGAGAAGGTTCTCTGACAGAACGTACACGTACACGACATGTTGATCTGTCGACCAATACATAAGGACTGATGAGGGACACATGTTCATTCTTATATGTACAGACACCACCACCACCACCACCACCACACACTACCACCACACACACACACACACACCACCACATTCCACCACCACCACCACGTCAACGCCCGGTGGTGGTGGAGCTCCCGTGTGGCAGAGGAGCTCAAAGAGTGTGGAGCTCAGAGCTCGGCCTGTGGATTTGCATATGACCTCAGTGAGGTCACTCCGCTTCCGTTCGCGGGACCGGAACTGACCTTTGACCCCTGCGCGCAATTTTTATCCGGTATTGTTAGCGCGCGCAGGGGTCAAAGGTCAGTTCCGGTCACGTGAACGGAAGCGGAAGTGACCTCATAGAGGTCATATGCAAATGTCACTTCCGAGCTCTGAGCTCCACAGGCTTTGAGACCCCACAACCCATATCACAATGAACGTGTGTGAATTTCCCAGGTTGGACCTATACCCCCATATAGCCAGTATGTGACTATATGGGCTATATGGTACTTTTCCAAAAATTTCATCGTTTCGCTCCGGGACCCTTCCTATCGTGTTCTAAATGACGAGACGTGAAAAACAAGACCAAACAACCCATATCACAATGAACGTGTGTGAATTTCCCATACAGGCATTTTCCCTTATATTGTATAATACAGACCCCTATTGTAGGGGTAAAGTCCGTGTTCCGCTTTTTATATTTTCGGCAAAAAATCCTAATTTTACATGCACCCACCCTATTGACTTGATAGGCAGGTCCCAATAAGCCCGGGACCGATATTAGCCCTTTTGGCTAGAGTTGATAGGAGTTTTCCCCTATTTTAGGGGTGAAGTCCGTGTTCCGCTTTTTATATTTTCGGGAAAAAATCCTAATTTTACATGCACCCACCCCATTGACTTGATAGGCAGGCCGCGATAAGCCCGGGGACCGATATTAGCCCTTTTGGTTAGGGTTGATAGGTGTTTTCCGCTATTTTAGGGGTAAAGTCCGTGTTCCGCTTTTTATATTTTCGGGAAAAAATCCTAATTTTACATGCCCCACCCCATTGACTTGATAGGCAGGTCCCAATAAGCCCGGGACCGATATTAGCCCTTTTGTCTAGGGTTGATAGGTGTTTTCCCCTATTTTAGGGTTAAAGTCCGTGTTCCGCTTTTTATATTTTCGGGAAAAAATCCTAATTTTACATGCACCCACCCATGACTGGATGTCCCTTCACGAATGCTTCACTTTGATACCTCACTCGACCCAATCGGACCATGCAGCGTATTCGAAATCTGGGGACTACTTTTTCTCCGCGGAAGCTTTTTCCCGCGACCGCATCACCGCCAGACCGCATCACCGCGGAAGAATACATGCCATGGGGCCCTTTGCCGGAACTATGGTGACCCAGAGTTACCTTCCCCTAGATTGGAACTCTTCTGTGTTGGAGGTAGTTTTTGGTCTCTTGAGCTGGTGGCGCCCCCTGGTGGATGCAAGAGTTATCTCCCCCGGCAAAATGCGGGTTTAAATGCTTAGACTATACTACTCAGCTCTTGCCTGTACCCAGTAATCCCTACACCTTCATCGGTCAAGCTGTGAAACGCAAACCCTCCCGCAACATTCGCGAAGTACAAATCTGATCTCGCCAATTAGGCTAAACATGTATGCAACCACTGACTGTCTCGGTAGTATAGAAAGGTGAAATTGAGGCCCATTGACCTACTTTCGTAGAGGTCAAGGCCGCTATAGTTCCGGCAAAGCTCACGTGACCGGAAGCGATCCCGGGGAATGTATTCCTCATGTTTGACGGTGATGCGGTCGCTTCCGGTTCCGGGGAGAAGCCTCCGCGGACAGACAGTAGTGGACAAATATCTCTATTATGTATGCGTATAAATTCGAATATATATGGATATTAATTCCAATATATATCCGTATATATTCAGAACCAATCATAGAGTAGTTTTATATATGCATATTAAATGACTTTGTATACAGATGAAAATCATTTCGTATCCATATTAATTCAGATAAAGAAATTAGCGACGCACTAATTTCGAATTTATCTTCATATAAATTCACATTTATGTCGTACAGTACATTTATGTGGGATATAAATCAACCAATAGAATCGCAGGAATTATACGCTATATAAATAGCTTCCCTTCCCACAAGTTGCATCCGACTTTTGACCTAACTTGTGTGACCTTTCTTTGTTGACATTCGGGACAAGATTTTATATGTCCGATAGCTTGATAGCCGTTTGCCGTTTTTTTTTTCGCTGGAAAGAGTCACGATAATTTACCCTGTGCAAAGATTGTAGCCATATTGAGATTGTAGACTCTTATAGCCACCCCTTTCACATCGCATTGTCAATGCACGTTTTAACTGTGCTTATCTTCTGGGTCGCATTTTTCTGTATGTTTTTTCGAGGAAACTTCGTAAGCCATAGCAATTTTACATACAAAATTGTTGAATTAATAGAAAATACTCATTACCATCTCCATACACAGGTCGATTCACACACTTCGAAGTGTGGACCTTGATCTTTTCTCGTCGCAAGCAGCGTTTTAATTACGATGTATCAGCAATTTAGAATACAAACAACAAATGGTATACCCTGGAGCACTAGTACTTATACATTCGTTTACGCCCTCACTAACAGTTTTCCGATTATATATATTATGACTGTTTACGATTTAAACAAAGTTCCTAACTTTTAAGCTTGCATTTATCAAGCTAAGCTCAATACGAATATTATATATTTTGTACTTAAATGTCCAACTCTCAAACTGTATATAGCTTTTTGATAACATGTAATTGCATTCTGGTACGTTGGTTATTTATTGAATAAATATATCAATGAATAAATAAAACCATTGTAGTAATAATAATCTCGAACTCTGTTTCAAAAATCTCAGCACGGTGAAACATCTAAGAACCGGCCACATCAATGACACGGTGTGTATCATAACCGTCAGCGAGTTGTAAGCAAATCGCTCACTGACTATGACGGCTTGTCTTTCTGGACACGGAAGTGAAGTTATGACGGACAGAGAAGCTATTTATGTCGCACATAATTCTTGTGATTCTATTGGTTAATTTATGTACGACATAAATGATTATTGTCCGATATAAATGTGAATTAGTATGGAGATTAAATCTTCTTTACATAGGGATGAAATCTGAATTAATATGTATATAAAATGATTTGATCTGCATACAAAAACATTTAATACGCATATATAAAACTGCTCTGTGATTGGCTGTGAATATATATGGACATATATTGGATTTAATATGCATATATATTCGAATATATACGCATACCTAATAGATATATTTGTCCACCACGGCCGACCATACACAAGACTTCAAATACGGGGTTGGTCGCGTCGTCTGAATCTTCGGGAATATCCGTCAATCTTTGGCAATGTCCGGCAATCTTCGGCAATGTCAGCAGAAAAAGAGTATGGGAATAGACGTTTTGGGGTCAACATGGGACACTATTGGTCCGAATGGGCCGCGGGATGTGTCAATATGTAGCACTCGTGGAGGAACGTCCGATTGAATGGGTATGGCGTGGAACTGACGTCATTCCGCACATGCGCAGTAGAAATAGAGTAGGGGAATAGACGTTTTAGGGTCGAGATGGACCAATATTGGTCCGATTGGGTCGTGGAAGGTGTCAATTAATAGCACCCATGGGACAGCATCCGACTAGACGGGTATGGCGTGGAACGGACGTCATTCTGCGCATGCGCAGTAGAATAAGTGTATGGGAATAAACGTTTTGGGTCGAGATGGGCCAATATTGGTCCGAATGGATCGTGAGAGGTGTCAATATGTAGCACTCGTAGCGGAGCCTCCGACTGACGTGGCGTGGAACTGACGTCATTCTGCGCATGCGCGGTAGAAAAAGAGTAAGGGAATAGACGTTTTATGGTCGAGATGGGCCAATATTGGGCCGTGGGCGGTGTCATAATGAAGCACTCGTGGGGGAACATCCGACTGAACGGGTGTGGCGTGGAACTCACGTCATTCCGCGCAGGGCAGTAGAAAAAGAGTATGGGAATAGATGTTTTGGGGCCGAGATGGGCCCAGTATTGTTCCAATTGGGCCGTGGGAAGTGTCGATATGTAGGACTCGTGGGGAAGCGTCCGACTCTAGGAGTGTGGCGTGGAACTGACGTCATTCTGCGCATGCGCAGTAGAAAAAATGCATGAGAATGGACGTTTTAGGGTCGATGGGGGACCACTATTGGTCCAAATGGACCGGGGAGGTGTGATGGTGAAGCATTCGTGGAGGAGCACCCGACTGGATGGGTGTGGCGTGGAACTGACGTCATTTCGCGCATTCGCAGTAGAAAACGAGTATGAGAATAGACGTTTTGGGGTCGAGGGGGCCCACTATTGGTCCAAATTGGCCGTGGGAGATGCCATAGTGAAGCACTCGTGGAGGAACATCCGACTGGATGGGTGTGGCGTGGAACTGATTCACCATTTATGAAAAGAGATATAAATACATAAAATATATAAAGAGAATTATGGAAGATGGCATATAATTACAGACTAAGGTTAGAAATTGATTTTCAGGTTTTCCTGATGCTGGGGCGCATTTGGATGTACGCCTGTTGTAAGTTATCCTGTCCCGCGTCCTCGATCGCTGCAGCGTGAGTATTAATAGCTGCTGACACAATACAATCCCAAAAGGTAGGTTCCTTCTCACTCAGGCTTTCCTGGGGCGTAGCCTGACTATCTGAGATCAAGCTCTCTATATCAGTAGATAGACTTTGAGCAGTCTCTGTTTCGGTATCAGTCGGCGGACTCTCGGAATCAGCTGACATATTCTCAGCATCTGCATCGGCTTCTAGTGCCTCGGTGTCTTCAATCCCATGTATCTTCTTCTGGTTTCGCATCATATCGTAACGTCTGGTGAAGGTGCGTTCGCAAGTATAAGCCATGTTGATCGTTGAACGTTTTTGGGATACGCTTGAAATGAACAGTAACGCCCGCCAACGCCCAGCTTAACCCTTCAACGCCCTGGTGAAATAGCTCAGAAGCTCTGATTTTCCTAGATATTCCATGGAAATGACACTAATTCATCGAAATGCAGTGACGCCCGTCAACGCCCGTCGTTGCGCCTTAACGCCCGTCTCAACGCCTCAGCGCTCTATGTTAACGCCTTAACGCCCGTCTCAACGCCTTAACGCCCTTTCTTTAAAGCCTTATCTTAACGCCCTAGCTTAACGCTTTAACGCGTTATAGTAACGCCTTAACGCCGTATCGTAACGCCTTAACGAATGTGTGGTACACCCATTTTATGTTGTTCTTGCTCGTTAGTTGTATTCTCGGCTGCTCTTGTCCAATCAGAAGCCGCCCTTTGAGAAACTACAGAGCTCGGAGCCGTGAGATGGACCAGTTAAGAGCTCGGAGCTCTTAGACTCGGAGCTCTTGGATTTCGGAAGTGACGTCATCGCACGCATGCGCACGCACCTGTGATGCACCCGCACCCTGGTGTACCCTATGCCCTACCGGATATAGGTGCATGCGCATGCGTTGGCGGGCGTTACTGTTCATAAAAGCAAGCGCATCCCAAAAACGTGCACAGTCGACGTTCAACCATCAACATGGCTTATACTTGCTCTGAGTGCGAACGCGCGTTCACCAGGCGTTACGATATGATGCGACACAGAAGAATATACATGGGATTGAAGACACCGAGGCACAAGAAGCCGATGCAGATGCTGAGAATATGCCAGCTGATTCTGAGAATCCGCCGACTGATACCGAAACAGAGACTGCTGAAAGTCTATCTACTGATATAGAGAGCTTGATCTCAGATAGTCAGGCTACGCCCCAGGAAAGCCAGAGTGATGAAGAACCTACCTTTTGGGATCGTATTGTGACAGCAGCTATGCTATTAATACTCACGCTGCAGCGATCGAGGACGCGGGACAGGATAACTTACAACAGGCGTACATCCAAATGCGCCCCAGCATCAGGAAAACAGGCATGTCGATTCATGAACAGTATACCTTGCTACCACTTGAAATGAAAGGCGATCCCATGTACAGGACCGTCATGAAGACCAAGCGTCACCTGGAAGAAGATATGGGGCTACCACTCACCGAGGCCCTGCAAAATGCGATCAAAATTCGCAAACAGCTGTTCCGTGACATAATGCCGTTACAGTATCCAGGCCTGCCCGGTAAGGGTTAGAACAAACGGATCAGAGTGAACTTTCTGAAATGGCAGCTTCTGATTGGACAAGAGCCTACAAGAATTGTAAACATATCCAATGCGCCTCCCCCAGCGTGGGTATGATGTGCTGGAGGGGATAATAAAATGATTGACCTGTCATCCATGTTGTTGTTCTCTCATCTGTCCACATCATGGCGTTAAGACGCAATGGGTGGTTACAGACTAAGGCGAATAGTTTACAAACGACCATATATAACCACTCTCACTCTCTCACTTACTCACCACTCACTCTCGTTAGTGCGTCAACGCGTTAAGATGGGCGTTGGGCACGCTTTATGGCCGTTGAGCACGCCTCACTCACTCACTCACTTTATTCACCCCCAAACTATCCTAGGGAATCCTGGGTCCAGGCGACTAATTTGGTGTAATTCACGTCTCTGGTTCTCGGTATAGGACATGTGGAGAAAAGGAGGGTTCCCCACTTGCCATTTATTCTGGACACATAGCTGGCGATATTGTCGGGACCATGCTTGATGACGTGCATTCCGGGAGATAAACATTGGAGTAACTGAAGGACATATTCAAGGGCAGATAACTCTTATTGCGTTTTCCCGGACATGTCAAGTAACATTGAAGTGACTGAAGGACGTATTCAAGAGCAGATAACTCTTGCTGGAACTCAACGTCAGGTTCCGAAAGGGCACGTAGACACCTCTTGACTCTTTGAAAGGCATTACAGGTCACACTGACCTTGGAAATTTGCCTATGACCTCACTTCCGGTTCCGATCACGTGACCCGAAGTAATTTTTGACCCTTGCGCATTCCCATTAGGAGCAAGCATAAACCATCTCTACAAACCTTCATTCATATGTCCTTTTTCTACTGCGCATGCGCGGAATGACGTAAGTTCCACGTCATGCCCGTCCAGTTAAACGCTCTCCCACGAGCGCTACATATTGACACATCCCACGACAATAGTGGTCCACTCGGCCCCAAAACGTCCATTTCCATACTCTTTTTATACTGCGGATGCACAGAATGACGTCAGTTCCACGATACATTCATCCAGTCGGACGCTCCCCCACGAGTGCTACATATTGACGCCTTCCGCGGCCAATTTGGACCGATATTGGGCCCATCTCGGTCCCAAAACGTCTATTCCCATACGCTTTTTCTACTGCCCCTGTGCGGAATGACGTGATTTCCACGCCACATCCGTTCAGTCGGATGGTCCCCTACGAGTGCTTCACAATGACACCTCCCACGGCCCAATCGGACCAATATTGGCACGTCTCGACCCTAAAACGTCTATTTCCTTGCTCTCTTTCTACCGAGCCTGCGCAGAATAACGTCAGTTCAACGCCATACCCATCTAGTCGGATGCTCCCCCACGGGTGCTATACATTGACACCTTCCACGATCCAATCGGACCAATATTGGTCCATCTCGACCCTAAAACGTGCGCTTTTTCTACAGCGCATGATCAGAATGACATCAGTTCCACGCCATACTCATCTAGTCGGACGCTCCCCCGCGAGTGCTACATATTGACACCTCCCGCGGCCCATTTGGACCAATAGTGGCACCCCTCGACTCCAAAACGTCTATTCCCATACACTTTTTCTACTGCGCATGAGCGGAATTACGTCAGTTAAACGCCGCACTCGTCCAGTCGGATGCTTCTCCGCGAGTGCTTCAACTGATACCTCGCGCGGCCCAATCGGACCAAAAGTGGTCCACAGCGATCCGAAAACATCCCCCACAGGTCTTCCTATGAACGACGCATGCGCAATCAGAACTTTTCAACAAAAGTCACCCCATGGCTTCCAGACCCGCGCAGAACTTTTCAGCAAAAGTCACCCCATGGTTTCGAGACCCCTGCCATCGTCGTCCACGTGGTGAGACAGAAAAAAACAAGATGCCACACTCCATACCGCAAATGTCCATGTGTGGGTTCCGGATTGGGCCTACACCATTGTCGTATATAGATCTGCCCTTGGTAGGTATAATTGGGTATTTTCAACCTTGCCTAGTATGGGCTGACTCGTGGTGCAGTGGATAACGTGCCCGCTTCTGGAGCCTTGACTTCGGTTACCCACCGAACATTCCCGGAGATGACCGGACATTGCCGGAGATGACCTAACATTGTCGTAGATGACCAGACATTGCCGGACATTGCCGAAGATTGCCGGATATTCCCGAAGATTCAGACGACGCGACCACCCCCGTAGTTGAAATCTCGTTGACATGGGACTACTTTCTGTCCGCGGAGGCTTCTCCCCGGAAACGGAAGCGACCGCATCACCGCCAAATATGACCGCATCAACGCGGAGGAATACATTCCCCGAGGTCACTTCCGGTCACGTGACCTTTGCCGGATCTATAGCGGCCTTGGCCTCTACGAAAGTAGGTCAATGGGCCCCAATTTCACCTTTCTATACTACTTCTCTCTCAGATCTTGTCCTTTTCTTGCTCATACTAGGCGCTAATGGTGATAACACTGGGATCTAGTCATCGTATTCTATTCGGCTTCGATCTGCGTAGCTAAGTGAAGAAAACGAGCAATGGGACGATGGACTCCAGGCCTATGCTTCTGCACTAATCTGCATTAAGTTTAAGCTCATTGCAGCATCTAGTAGGCCTATGCTTCTGCACTAATCTGCTCTAAGTTTATGCTCATTGCAGCATCTAGTAGCCCTATGCTTCTGCACTAATCCGCTCTAAGTTTATGCTCATTGTAGCATCTAGTAGCCCTATGCTTCTGCACTAATCCGCTCTAAGGTTATGCTCATTGCAGCATCTAGTAGCCCTATGCTTCTTCGCTAATCATTGCAGCAACTTGTGAGACGCTGTAACGTCAGCCGTGAGCGAATTAGAATACATTTCCTAAAGTCATATCCTGGCATGCCTAGAATTATAGGCTTCAAGATATTAACCCCATGAAAAGAACACTGAAATGAGGAAATGGGCCATACCATGGTGGCGAAAAACGATACTAGCCCTATGACAGTAGCATATAGAGAGGAAATATTGTCGTATTTCTGTGGATGTGGGGAAAATGTGGGTTTAATGTGGGTTGATCTTTGACCTTTGGCCTGGGGTGGACCTTGAATCTGGGATTGCTACGGCAACCTGGAGAATAGCAAGAAGAGATAGAAGGGGTGGATGTAAAAATTAGGACATTCTCTTGGAACCCTTAAAAGCGGAAAGACAGACTTTACACCTAAAACTGGGGTAACTCCCTGTCAAATGGGTGTAGGAATATTTGGGCTAAGGGATCGGGCAAGGTATCGACTTCAAGCGCTCGTCGAGGACGGTCGCGCTATGGGCGATTACATCACGTGACTGGCAGGGGTACATGCAAAACTAGGATTTTCAGGGGAAATGCGGAAAAACGAACTGGATACGCCGTCAAATGGGTCCAGGTGGGCCAATGTGAGTCCTAAGGAGTTGGGTAGGGTGTCAACGTGAAGCGCTCGTTCAGGTAGGTCACATGATGGGTGGTTGCATGCAAAAATTAGGATTTTTCCTGAAAATATAAAAAACGGAAAAACGGACTTCACCTCTAAAGATGGGGAAAACCCCAGTCAAATCGGTCCAGGTGGACCAATATTGATCGTAAGGGTGTGCCGTTGAGGCGTATTAGCGGAAGTGGGCATTTTGGAGGTGCTCAGGGGTGTGTTGGAGCGATTGAGGGACCATATCTCAAATATGGTGTGCAGGGTCTCGACTTGATCTTGGCATGTAGACTACGCTTGGCGTGGCACGGAACCGCAAATGACATGAGAGTGCGCATGCGAAGTCTTTGGAGTAGTAGCGAAAGCGGGCAATTTGGGGTGCGTAGGGAAGTCTTTGGGTGATTCAGGGGCCATCCTTGCTCTAAATGGTCCGTGCAGGGTGTCATATTGAAGCCATCGGCGTGTTGATTATGATTGGCGTGGATTGTAGTGGAAATGACATCGGGGTGTGTGTGCGCAGTTGGGCAGTAGTAGCGCAAGCGGGTAGTTTTGGGTTTGGCATGGGCGTGTTTGAGCGATTGAGTGGCTATTCTTGGTCCAGATATGCAGTGCTGAGACTCAATTTGATGCCCTCATGGTGTAGACGACGACTGGCATGCTCAGAACTGGAGTTGACGTCAGGCTACGCATTCGCAGTTGGACGGTAGTACGAAAGCGGGCATTTTGGGAGTGCACAGGGACGTATCCTTGGTCCAAATGGACCGTGTGGGGTGACATATTGGAACTGTCGTGGACTTGCGTGAATTTTATTGGGAGTCGCGTAATCTCCGCATGCGCAGGGATGTAGTATAAGGATGTAGTATAGAAAGATGACAGTTTAGGAAGTGCGCAGGGTGGTGTTTGGAGTACAGGCGAGTCATCCGTGATACAAATGCGTGTTGTGTCTCATTTGAAGCCCTCGTGGGGAAGACCCCGACTGAGGTAGTGGTTTTATCTGCTCACGCCATTCTGCACATGTGCAGTCCGGCAGTAGTAGAAAAAGTAGTTTAGGGGCACACAGTGAGTGTTTTGGGCGAGATAGAGGCCATCTTGGTTCCAAATATGCCGTGTGGGGTGTTACATTGAAGCTCTTGGCAGGTAGACGACTACTGGGGCGGTTTAGACCCGACGTAATGTCATCGTTGACGTAATCAGTAGTAGAGTAAGTGCAGAAAAGGGTATTTACAGATATGCATGCCTTGTTTGGGCGATATAGGTGTAGATCTCAACCAAATATGGCGTGTTTGTCATATTGAATCTCTTGACGTTCAGACTACAAGTGAAGAGGTTTGTACTGGTGGTGATGTCATTTGTGAATTCAGCAGAAGTGGAGAAAGCGCAAATACGGTCGAATTGGGATTGAGCGGCTACCTTCACTCCAATGCACTAACACATTACAGTGTGCAATTCGACCGTGGAGTGCACCATGGAGTTGGGTACATGACCGTTATAGGGCAGGGATATATGTACGAGCTTCGGCACACTTGGGGTCATATTGAAGCTCCAGATGGAACGTAAAGGGAGACAACTTTTGTCGACAACTGTTATACTAGGAATAGAGAAGCTCGGACCGAACCCATACACAATGGAACCGGCTTAGATCGGTTTGAAAGGGTTCGAATCACTTTGAGGATGAATTATTGGACCCAGCGTGGTAAGGCCCTCAGCACCTGCCTTAACGCATCCAACGCCCGTCTTCACGCATTGACGCTCTAAAGTTGGAGAGTAAGACCCTGAACGTATTCATCCACACACAGACACACCTATGCGTATGGGTGTATTCTGATTGGCTAGTCCAATGAGGGAACAAGCCTACTGCACAGTACACATTTTATTTCCCCTCCTTCGCAACACACCCAAGCTGGGAAAGCCGCTATGGTTGTGTTTACAATTCTCGTATGCGCTAGTCCATATAGTGTCCAATCAGAAGCCACCTGTGTCCATATCCGACTGCTCTTGTCCAGTCAGAAGCCAGCCGGCCATGTTCGCTCTTGTTCGTGTTCTATGGTCGTCCATTCGCTGTGGTCCAACCCTAAGCGCCTTCCGGCAGTCCATGGCCCATTGTAGGGGATTCTATGTACAGTTTTTGTTGTTTAATACAGTACTCTGGCCATGGTGTAACTTTGACGTAATGGGGCGCATAAACATTTGGGAGTACTAGGAAAAGCGCAGATACGGTCGGATGCGCACTCCGATGGATGAAATTTACACCCGTATACGCTAGCCCATATGGGTAACTAGTGGTATATGTGGCCGTTAGACAGGCCTATGGATTGTGGCGAGAGAATATTATTGATAGAAATGACGTCTTCAGTTTGGACAAATTGCAAATATAGTCGGATATGCGGACGTGGGACTAAGCGGCTTCCTACACCCTTATACACTAATCCATACGGGTAACTCGTGGCATGTGGATACACCATAGGGTGTTCTGTGTAGAACATGGTGGATGTGTCTATCCTGGTAGAGTTACCTCTGTTGGTAACTGGGCGTTGAATTTGGTTAGTTGGATTAGTAAAATGGTATATCAGGAGTGGGATTCGAATCCACACCCGCACGTGCAGACCATAGATCTTGAGACTGACGCCTCACTTGACCACTCTGACAATCGCTGGTTATCATTGTCAAAATGATCCATGAATAGTGGTACATATGTACAATGGTTTTACAATATGATGTGATATGTATGCCGCGAATATCTTTAGCGTTCGTCTTATCTTAGGACATCCAACCTAGAAAAGCCGTGTTGGATGTGTTTACAATTCTCGTACGTTATTGTCCATGTATCGGACGCGTTCGCTCTTGTCCAATCAGAACGGCCTTTATTTTGCGTCAATCTTCGGCCACGTTCGCTCTTGTTTGTGTTCAACGGTCGTCCATTCGCTCTAAAAGTCATGGATATTGTATCGGGAACATATCCTGGAACTGGTGTTTTCGCATTTTGATATTATTTTTCAGAGTTTCTGTGGGTAGTAACCCCATATCCTCTTCCAAGTGACGCTTGGTCTTCAGGGCGGACATATGCGTGGTACCGCTCTTCATTTCAAGCGGAAGCAGGCTAAACTCTTCATGTAGATGTCATGAACCCTAAAACTCGTAAGCGAAAAGGGGTACCTGGATCCAGGGGGAGAGGGGGAGACGTCACCATGCGTCATAATGTTACTTCCGCAGATGACGTCACTTGTGCCAATGCCGTTGTGTACTCGAGGCCTTTTTTGGTTTCTCAATTGTAATTTATTTTGCTGTATTGCGTAGTCATAGTAGTTAATTTTCTCTAGTGTGGCCCTGGCGGCAGTAATTTGCAAACCTGTTTATTTGCAACCATGCATGGCATCATTCTACATCTCCCGTTTGTTCTATACAACTATTTTTCTATGCGATACATGTGAATAGTAAACATGGAAAACACTATTTTGTAGAATGTTCCACGCGGTTCTTTATTTCTTTATGTATGACATCATTTTCTGGAAAGTTCTGAGGTATATGTAAGAGTGTCCCAGCAAGTGATAATCATTCAGCTTGTGACCTGACAGCGATATAACAGTGTGCTTTCCCGCCTGTGAGTTGAACTATATAAACCAGTGACATATTCTGTAATATTGAAGTGAGAGAGATTGTCTTATATAGTCATCTCATTGAGCGAAATCGTGACTTTGGAACTGTCGACAAGTGTTTTGACCCAAAAGCTTGTGACTAGAATTACTAGTTATTGGAGCACAGAAGTGCTGGGTAAAAGTCCTTGTTGGAAACTGAAGTCGACGTTGTTCGGAGAAATTGCTGTAGTGTTGTTCCTTGGTTCAGTTAAAAACTTCGACGTCGATCGTTGCTGGAGTTGGAGTGCGGATCTCACGAGTGGACAACAGGACTGGACACAGGATAAAGGAACTGGAAGGAGTTGTACAATAACGCCAGGAAAAAGCGGGCTACATTGGACACTCTTTCACACAAACTCAGGGTTATCTCACCTCATCCCATGTCGATCAGTCCTGCCTTCAGTTACTTACCGAGTTCGAAAACACGCCCTGGCATTCTTCGCACAGGATGTCTTCACCATGCCATGAAGCATCATCCGAACGCATAGCAAGATCATACGTAGAAACTTCTGCTCATAGCCATGCGGTAACGGGTGAGTGTATTAGGGCGTTTCTCAAATGCTCACATCTGATTGGTCCCGTGAGACCCAACATCGGCGCAATCACATTCATAAAACGAAGACACACATCCAGAAAGCGATCGATGGAAATGATCCCTTGGTGGGCCTCGAAGTGCCTCCGTCCGTCCGTCAACATGTTCTTGCCCGCTGAATATCTGCAGATCTATGAAGTCGGGCCTGACCAAACTTTGGTGAGAGCTTCCTGAATGTTGACTGATGAAATGATTAGATTTTCAGATGGCTATGATGATTTCATGATTTTTAATTATTTTTTATATATTATTTATTGAGGGCTCAGCTTTTGCACTGTTATTTATGCTCATCGGAAACCCTTGGTCGCATGTTTCATTGTGACTTTTAAAGGTTCACTGATACAAGAAAGCCTGGTCCATTCAAGATTCAAGATTATCATTGGATGGAACCCACCAATTTCCATGTATTCTGAGAGCTTACATGATGCTACACTTGTTCAACCTATGCACTACCCTCGGGAGGATTTCCCCACCCCTGGGGCACTAAATGTTAAAGTTTTGGACTTTTTCCTATCCACAGCTTCTCAGCCTCAAGAGATTCAGATGCAGTGTACATTGCTTTTTCACACACACACATCACCTAAAATTTATCCCTTTATAGTAATAACTAACAGGTTGGTGACATTATTTTATTTCAGAAGTACAAGAGGAAATAACCGGCGGGGGGTTCCCGCAGTATCGAACCCCCGTTAAGTTTGAATTTCGCGTCGCCTTAAATGAAGGACAACATTTTTCTTCAATTTTGCTACATCGAGTTATCCGAAAGTTTTTGCACAAACCATATTTTATTTCAGAAGTATAATATGAAATAACTGGCAGGGGAATCCCTGCAGTATCGAACCCCTGTTAGTTTGAATTTCACGTCGCCTTAAATGAAGGACAATATTTTTCTTCAATTTTGCTGTTAAATCATTCTATTCTACATGATATGATTGCATGAACCATATTTGTGTTCACACATTTAACTGGTACAACATAATACTTCAATTTTTGTCACCAACATGTTACTGTACCTTGGAAATTATTTAAAACGAGTGATTAGGAGAGCCCAATTTTGAACCAGTTTGCATACCTGGAGCTTAGGCCCCCCCCAATAATGATAATGGTGGGCCTGTGTCAATCAGTGTGTTTCTATGCTATTAACTTATCACACTTGTGCAATGCATAAATTGGCACTGATAAAGCTACACTTTCTTGCATGCTGTAATCCCATGTGAAAACGAAGTCTATTATATACGGTACAGAAGTCACACAAACTGTATCCGCAGGGCTGTATCCAGGGATTTTTTGCAGGTTTCGATCCCAAACTCCCAGTTCCTTTCCGTAATTCATTATTGAGGGTCCAATTTTTTTTTTTGAATTTCGGCGCAAAGAGCCTGTGATCAATCACAAAACAGGTTTATTAACATGAAATTCAATACCCAGCTATGCAATCGGATCAATATTGAGGCTCCCAGAACCTTTTCTATGAGTATTTCCTTCAGAAATCCTTTCAAATTGAACAACAACAACAACACTTTTGTTTTTTGTTTCATTTGAGTTCTGGGCAACTATACGTTTTCCGGAACTAAATTGGCTCTAGATGGAGCCCTGATCCTACTTGACTGAAAAAAACCCCAGGCCGAGGGGTCCATGCACCTTTTAGGTGCTTGCCTGCAATTCATGTTTTCAAATATGTAATATAATTTTTCTCAAGAAAAACAAAGAAGCATGCTCCATTAGAGTGAGAAATAAAATAGCTAATTCGCACAACTTCAGTTTGGTCCCCCACAATCTTGCGCCTCGAGTACTGAAGTGAAATCGACATGTCTCACGTCTGAAGATTCCCAGCATTTGCGTACACTTCGCCATCCATAAGATGGCTTGCGAATCGTGTGTCTCCATTATCGCGGAGCGATATCCGGCACTTTACCGGATTGTGTTCGGCCTTCATCCGGCAAGAACAGACTCGAGAAATCCGATAAATTACAGGTTTTCATACCACTTCTGAAACAGATATTGCCTGAGCTTACAAAATATATAGGTATGAATAACTTTCGTATCATCCAAGAGGTGTGATGCATCTGTAATTTTGAACAAGTAGGACATCACATGACTCGAAAATGGCGAGTTACGTTGGGGTTACTTCGGTAGACTTTTGCTGATTGGCTGACGAAGTCACGTGGTTTTTGATTTCTGGAAATTCCCTCTTGCAGTTGCCGAAAGTAAGCTGAAAATGGATACACACGATCCCAGGGTCAGTCTTACTGCGTATAGATGACCGAGATGGTTACAGGTTGAGATTCCCAGGTCAAAATATTTGAATACGGATAATTTCATTGGCTCGTTTAAATAGAGCGGACATGTGACATGATGCTTGGGGAAGCTGACATCGGGCGAAATACACGAAGAATGAAGTCATTGAGCTAAGGCTAGTGTTAAGTGGAACGTGAAATGCCCTTAGCAAGCTAAGATGGCCATGAAGCCTTCGACGGAGATTAAAAGTGCGAGATTATGAGAACTGTTCTGTATCGCAACAACTTGACTAAGCAGAATTAATCAACGGCAGCGCATTTGGGGGATTCGACCGGGGAAATATTGAATAACTATTCACCTCTTTACAACAACACTAGATCAAAACTAACGGTCGTTTGTTTGAAAAAAATCAGCAATGTTTTTTTTTTCTTTTTTGAATCCAATACTCGCGCACATTCACATCTGGAAATTAAATAGCTAAGTATTTACAAATGATCTATTATGTTGATAAGGACTTTTTTCTGGTAGGTTTTGTGAAATGATGTTTTGGTACAAGGCTAAATATTTGGTGAATGAAGGCAGAGGTGCATCCTCCCCACAGCGCATGCTCCATTTCGCAGGCTCCATTATCCATCCCTGCCTTAATAGCGGAAGTTGACCTTTACTACGTTGCTATGACGTATATGGGAAAACCCACTTACGCACGCTTCAGTTTGAATCCGGTCGAACAACTCCTTCAGTTTTGCACATGAGCGAACTACTTTTTATCTGCTCTGTCCAGAGTCAACAGAGGTATTATACAGACTTGAAAAGTAATCGAAATATTTGGCAAACATCTATTTTACTATATATGATGTCACTTCCAGAGATGTGGACGAAGGCCCCGAATCCGGTCCAAAAATCTGACTGGTGGCTGGGGTACTATTAGACCCCCACCGAGGTGGTTAGCAGAGGTGTACAATCTCCCTAGTATAATCCGTGGCGTATCCTGCTCCTCCTCCTCCTCCACTTTACTCACTGCACAGCGGGTCGCATAGGTGTGGCTTAGGATAGGGTGGGGCGAGAGACCTGGGGTTTTCGCTACCTGAGATTCCATGGGCCAGGCTTGCACCCTACAGTAGAATGCGTCGACTGCGCATGCGCGATGAGTAGTAGTATAAAAAGGGCATGCGATCTCCCTATAGGTTTGGCGCGGGATAGGGTGGGGCGAAAGACCTGGGGTTTTCGCTACCTGAGATTCCATGGGCCAGGCTTGCGCCCTACAGTAGAATGGGTCGACTGCGCATGCGCGATGAGTAGTGCCCGATGAGTAGTATAAAAAGGGCACGCGATCTCCCTATCCCTATAAACTAACCCATGGGGGTGAATGAGCCATGGGGGTGAATGAGCACTCGTATGGTATAATGGGTGACAACTCTGTCTGACGGTTGTCTTTTACAGTATTGCAATAAGCCTAAGGTTTGTGATGTACTGTACAACATATTGTAACTGTTTGTGTTTTCTGGTTGGTTAATTAATTAAAATCTTTAACTGAACCATCTGGTCTTCTGCTGTAATTTTCTTTGACCACTGTTTGGCTGCAGATTTAGCAAACTTCTTCTGGCTCTCTTTAGAGAGCAGTCATATATATATATTCACGGATGCTTAACACTGCGAGGATATCTTTCATGTCAGTGCGACACATTTGACGGATAGGAACTTCCAGTTAAATAGATTAAAGATCTAGGCAAGAGAAAACAACTGATAACCAAGAATATCGGTTTATTATACAGAAAATATGAACCAAGTAGGTCAACATTGTTTTTTTTTAATAAGCCCACACTTAGAACGAATAACAGTCATTCCCATAGTCCCATAGTCCGAGGGGGAATAATCTGTACTTCGTATATGGCACCACTGAATATCAGTTGGTCGAATTGTCAGGATACAATTTGAAATATGAATTTACGGTCGTGTCAATACAAGTCAAAGCTTGAAACAACTGAGACTGTATAACAGTCACAGGCACATCACAGGAGCTCGATTCAGAACGTTTAAATTAGTGGATGTAACTTTCCTTTGTAATATTCCTGAAAGAGTTCGCCACCCCCCCCCTCCCAGCCTAGTCTTGACGTCGACTATATACACTCGCGACTAGGGGACGTAACTCTTTCAGCAATATTATTGAGTAAAGTACCGTAACTCTTCCTCGTCATTCATTTATTTCCCTATTTACTCATCATATATTTTATTTTCACTAATTCAAACATTCTGAATTAAGCTCATATGTTTTATATACATAACTACATCACTCCTGTTGAGAGGCGGCGAATCCAGTCAATATCCTGAGTTAATTTTGCGTGATAAAACAAAATGGAAAAATACAGGCAAGGTGAAATGGTATTTACAGCGAGATTTGGAAGTAAAGAGACAGCGAGATTTAGGAGTAATGGGGGCGTATTGGCATGTATTTTGTTGACATGATTGTGAAGGAATACTGTACATGTAAATATTACATGAACAATCCATAGCTATGGGATTTCATAAAGTTAGTAAACAACATGGGAAAACGTGCGCAGTCGGTAACAACACAGTCCACTTGGTGGCGAAACATACGGGGCTATATGGGTCGATGGCGTCCCCCATGTATACCCAGTTCCAACTTTCGGCGATGCTGCTGCCCTCTGGATTTCGCTGGACTGGTTAAGATGAGCCGAACATTTAGTCAGATAGGATATAAATACTTAGGCTGTCACGCGGTCTCCACATAATTGAGCTTATTGTCCTCAGTAACCGCCGGAGTGACAGTCTCAGTTTGTGCGGTCAGTTTCGTTTTGCAGAACAACTGGGAGAGCTCCTCTTGTGTGGTCTCTTCTCGGTGCTGCACCAGCTCTTCGTTACCCCGTGTGACTCCCCAGTTATCAGGTTTGGACATAGAAGCTGAGAATGGACGACCAGAACTTGGATTCAACGTCTCCCAGTAATCTCTTCTGGCTCTACAAGGCAAAAAGAATAGAAACATTTAGTAAAAAAACACTGACCAGGGCATTCATGAATGTACCGGTACGTCTGTGTCCGATTCAGTGCTTCGGAATAGCCCAGTTTTATCATAATTGAACTATTCGACATATGAACTATATGGATATATAAAATATACGAATGTTACAATACCATCCTGTGGAGGTTTGACACCCATTTTCCATACATAGTTACAGCCTACAGCCCTTCGTTCTTATGTTTCAGTGCAGTAGCCAGGGGTGTTTCAGGAGGTTCGGGCGCACCTTTAGATACTTCATGTTGGTACAGTATATCCTGTCTACGGGCCTGGATTTTAACCATATTTGCCGAGAAAACATCATAAATAAAAAGATTACCAGATGTTTTCTGCATGTTATACCTGAATTCAGTCTATATTCTAAGCAATACACGCGTTGCCGGTCGTCAAAAAAGAGCAAAAACCGCCATGTTTCCTTCCCATAGTGCAATGCGAACCACGAGTAAACTTTTGCCTCACGCATACTATAAGTATAGGCACGGAGTGAAAATTGCTGAAAAAAGTTATTTCAAAGGATTTTTACATGATTTCTTCAGACTTCTTTCACTCTAGAACAGTTCATTGATGTTTCAGTTCCCTGTCAGCTTCTGACACTGTCTATAAACAAACTTATGAAGGTGATTTTCCCGTGGCCCATGTTGAAGGCATTGCTGTATCTGCATCATGCTCCTGAAAAAGGGTCAATAACTCTTCTTGTTTGCCACTTTCAGACGACCAGCAAGTCGTGTATTGTTGCGGAAAAAATAAATCTTCACCTCATTCCTACACGATCAGCCAACAGTAGTTATTACTGAACAATAATGAACACGTTTACAAATCGATATCAAAAGCTCGCACTCGTCTATATTAGTATGAAATCAAATACTTTGTATTGATTACGTTTGATAAAGGCTGGCAATGTATCTATCGTACGTTTGTCAAATGATGTTGGTTCAAGGCTCTGCAGAAGCCCTTAACATCAAAGTATATTCCCATCGAAGGAACCGATTAGACTCTCACGGTCCTAGCAGATTCACTGTTGTGTGGATTCATGAATCGAATAATATTGTAATCATCACGATGTCCGAGATGTCGTTTCTACACCACGAATTCAAATCCTCCATATATAATTCCATTGACGTCACCATAAAACAATGAATGCAATATGGAGTCGAGTACGTTCTTTGAGGGAAATATTTCATTGATATCCTCGAGAAGTTGCGAAAACGAAATTCAACTGACAGAAGCGTTAAAGATCTATAGCCAAGTTTTCATGTCTCCGTTCCTTCCGTCAATATGCCATGCTGATGTGTCTGCTATCATCCTTCAAACATCAACGGCCGATTGAACTTCTCATGTTTACCGCCATCATCTTCATATGGGTCAGGAGATCGGCATGTATCGCAGCGAACCGATCACGTGATCAATATGAAGAAGATGGCGGACATTCAATCGGCCGTTGATGTTTGCAGACTGATCGCAGACACATCAGCTCCTCAGGCCTCTTTGCCGAACTCGATAAAAATAGTGAACAGAGACGTACGGCCCATGGAGCTTAGTGGTGCCGGACTGTACATGTGAAATGAACGAGAGGCAACATGGCTTAGTCACGGAACGAACGAAAACACGAAAATGGGATATTTGAAAATAGATTTGCTCTGAAACGCAGAATGGTTTATCAATCATTCGTGATGCTTACCTTGCTCTAACCCAAGGTTTCGTGTGCATTCGCAAACCTTGCCCCCATGGATCGTGTTTTGTGGAGCCAGCTGGTAAGCAGCCTCGTTCTGGAGATAATTCCTCCGCGATTGCCCGGATGTGATGCGCTTCAAAGCCACAACAGCCGCCGATGTATCGAATACCCATGTCATAGGCTTCACGAGCAAACTTATGCATTTCCCACCTTGTACAGACCCGAGGTTCCAACGCTGAAATACAAGCAAACATAGCAGAAATAAAAGATATCGTGAGATAGTTATAATATAAAGATATGACGAGATCGTTATAATATTAAAATATGGCGACATCGTTATAATATAAAGTTACGGTGAGATCGTTTTAATATGAAGATATGATGAGATCGTTATAATATAAAGATATAGTGAGATCGTTGTTATATAAAGATATGATGAGATCGTTATAATATAAAGATATGATGAGATCGTTATAATATAAAGATGTGATGAGATCGTTATAATATAAAGATATAGTGAGATCGTTGTTATATAAAGCGTCGAAGCCCAATCCCTGTTATTATAAAAAAAAAGGGTTTGCAATTAATTCAGTCCTTACCAAATGGAAATTCTGGCAGATCAATAAAACCCTGTTTTCCAGCATCTGGTGTTTTGAAGGCCAGGGGTTGAACCATCAGGTAGGGAGATAGTTCAGCTGCATCCAAGCTCTTCTTCATTATTCTCATGGCCTCCAAACTCGTCTCGGGGTCGAAATGGCAGTTCACTCCTACTATATCAGCACCTGATTCACAAATTAAAATACAGAATATAAAGAGGTCTACGAACGTTTCTGTGGAACATTTTTCGTTAAGGAACTAGTTTGTTCCAATGTTGGTGTGCTATCTAGGAATTTGTCATTTACGCTGTTGGAAATGAAAAATAGCGTAGGGTGAAAATGGACATTGTCGTGTATAGAATGTGGCGCATGATAAACTGCATCTTTCCAAGAGGGACAAGTTCAATCATCTTCAAGCATGATCAGTCCCATCTTCTCCACGCATGACAAGCCAAATCTGCTACATCGTCATACCTATCCGATTAAATGAAGCGGCTAGCGAAGTTGAAAGGCAAATCCCATTCATGATTTGGATGTAGAACGTACAAATTTGTATTCAAAAACAGAAATCAGATGGAGCCGTGGAAAACTCTGCTTACACTATCCAGAACTGCCAAGAAATATCGCGAAATATGGGACCTGGTTAACCTATTATCAGGAGATAAATTATATAACAAAATGAATATTCCCTTGTTTCTGCCCACTATATACCAGTCAGCTTCACAAATTACAAGCAAACAATTTACCTGCACGGGCCATACGGATGGCGCATTCTCCGGCGGGTACGCCATGCATGTCACCCTCTGGACCAATACACATATTAGCGGCCACTGCTTTACCAGTCTCTTTACACACCTCCACCGCCCATTCTATCTCTTCCACGTGTTCGAAATACTGCAAATAAAAAATAAATAAGCAGTCAATTTATTATTTTAAAATCAACTTTTGAAAATAAATTGAATGCAGAAAATTTATAAAATTTGCGAGCTAAAGTTTTACCATGTCTAGTGATAGAGCTTATGGTAGGTCCATTGATCTAAAATTACACTATATGGAATATTTATTTTAAATGTTTTTTCTTCAATGTAAAATACTCGAACGGAGTATAATAATATAAACTTCAAATGAATATTTAAAAAAAATCATACGCATAATCATAAGGTGTCATATTGTAGCTGCATCAAGAAATCCATGCTAAAATTTATACAGGTAAAAGTCAAAAACAGACGAAAGCCCAATTTCAACGTCCGTTGACGCTGTCATATTTGACGGTGGGCGTTTAAAGTGTAACTTCAATGCGTAAGAATTCGAAAATATTCATTTTCGCGCTGAGTATATCATTCCTAATAATAATAATGTATACAACACTGAACAAAACAGTGCCTTGATGTTCAGTCCTAATATTTGTTCAAAGGTGGTCGATATAAACATGAACTCACCTCGCATATAAGGAAGTCTACATTATTTTGAATAAAAACGTCTAGTTGCTTTCGGAATACGTCCTGGACCTCGGTCTTGCTTGCCCCGCTCAGATAGGTTGGAGTTTGAGAAAACCCTCCGGCCACTAAAGCTCCTCCTTCGTCAGCTACTTCACGTGCTATCTTACATGCTGCCTCGTTGACAGAACAACCCTGTAGTCAGAAAGAGTTCATTATGTTTAACAATCGGTTCTGTCAAATCAGTTCACAATATATTTTTCCAAATTTCATATACCAGTATGTTAAGAAGAAGAACTAGATTTGTGAGGATTTCTCGCACAGTGTAAGTTTTTATACGTTTGAGGTCATTAAGTCAAAGGTAAATGTCACTGTGGGCAAAAAAATAAATCAAAAAATCAGGAAATCATCCGAATTCGATTTTTGTTTCAGTGGTTAAATCAATGAAAGACGATACCAAGTACTAAATTATCAGTGGTCAATTAGGTCAATGAACAACGTCACGATACTCCACTCCAAGGTGATTGTGATCAAACTTCAGGAAACCATTAAAAATCACATTTTTGTGATTGCAACTCACTGTAACAAGCAAATGTCATAGATTTCGTTTTAAAGACGTAGTCCATAGTGCCAATACGGCTCTTGTTATTATATTAGCTTTGGGTAGGACACTGCAGGGTAGATTGTGAAACTATCACTTCCTTACCGAGTATTTTCCCTGTACGTAGTTTCCTCTGTTTTCTAGCTTATCTTCACTGGCGTAGAATGTAAATGCCTGCATCACATCTGAGCCTGCTCGCAGAAATTCTCTATGAAGCTGCTTCACTGTAAACAAACATATATACAAATATGTAAAATATTTATCAGTGCAATAAATCCCCATAGGTCCTCCACAAATGGGCCACATGGCATTGTTTACCGAGACATATTTTCTTGTTTAGGTCACAGTACAAAGGTAAATGTATGATACTGCACTGTAAACTGAGGTGTTCAATTACTGACCGCTTAAATTGTAACACTTATTGAACGAAATTTCTAACTTTCATGTTCAGTTTTGAACTTTAGCATTCAAACCATTAAAAAAGGGTATTCAAATGCATAACGCATTATGAACATGTGTTTATTATTGTAACACACGCGTTCAAAGTTTGAACAAAAACATTATAAAATCTAACATAAGTGTTTACAACTTTAACACGCGTATTCAATCTTGAACACTCTCAGAACACGTTGTCTTCCGATTTACAGTGTGGACAACTAAAAGGGTGTTAACCAAACGCCTTTTTTATTATAAATGATCGAACCCACGGCAATAACACCATTCGCCCATAGATCTTCACGAACCAAGTCAAACAAAATCCTGACAGATATAACCAGACACTTTTGGATGCAATTTGCCAGATCAGGATCAGGATCTTTGACCTCAATTCTGTTTTGCGACACATCGTCTTTTGAAAAAAATCGCAATCTCAATTCTTTGCGACTGGATAGTCGCAAAGAATTGAGATTGCGATTTTTTTCAAAAGACTTCCGTTTTCCAGGTCAAAGTGACCTTTGACCAACTAAACTCAATTTTGGTACGCCAAATCTGCGTGACACCATAGTTATCCAGGTGAAATTTGGGAGAAATCGGTCAATTTGTTGAAAGTTATAAGGTATACTAAATAACGATGGTCGAGATAAGGAGAAGAAAGTGAATCCCATCGGGCTTCGCCAGCTTTAGATGACGTGGCCCAAAAATGTGTTTGGTTAATACCCTTGAGTAGCCCATTTCCCGATATATGATCACTGAAGGTGATAAAAGAAAACATGAAACAGCCGTCCGAAAGTATAAAAAAAGGCACATATCATCGGAATACTGAATCGTAAAATAGATTTTTTTTAATATCAGTTGCATACCTGCATCAGGAAATTCCACATTCGCTTCGGGTGTCCATGGTCCAGCCTTTACATAACCCCGCTTTTCCAGAGCGAAGACGAACCCACCATCTCCGACAACCACACCATTCTTCAAGCGATCCAATATTCCAAGAGTCTCACTGGAACCCATTCTACAACAATATTACTAATGACGTAACAATTGTCGCTCGATCAATGTAAATTTTATTATCTTATTGTGTTTGTTTTGATTATTTGAAGAAGTCTGGAAAGTGTATATATAGCTGCGATAAACCTACATTTGGCCATCACTTGCGGTATTCGTCTCGTACCCCGATTATCAAAAGTTTTCTAGAGAACGTAGAGGTTTACGCGATGATAGATGAAACTGTTAAAGAGGCTAAAGAACAGGTAACGATTTGGTATAACTCACGAAATATAATTAACAAAGGATTGTTGGAAGTTGTATTGTCAATCTTTTGTTCAGGATACTAGCCTACCTTTTCAGTGCCTTGACGATTTTGTGTTTGTTGAATCATCTGGAATAATTTTAACTTTATAATATCTTCTACAACATTTCGACTATTTTGATTTAAACAGTATTTTATTTCCATGAAAAGATATAAATGGAAATGGGGATTGGGTAACAGGCAGAGCCTATATCAAACCCTCTCCCTCTTTCGACTATTTTCAAGTATGGATCTTACACAGAAACTTCATGGTCGAAGCCATATATAAATATACACAGAGAAACCGAATATGGGTTATGGCTTGTTGAACCATGTAAATAATAAACAGAGTGTATATGTGTATATGAGTATATAGATCTAAGATAATGCATACAAAAACCGGTTTATTCCCAATCTAACCGGTATCATGTGACCGCTCGACACTTCACTTAACCACTTCAAAGTATGACATAAAGATTGGGTCAAGGCAACGGTATCACATATCAAGCCATTGAGTATATGAACAGATTTACAGTAATGATTTCTATAATAATTATTGTGTAAACGATCAGTTGTTCTAAAAGCAGCATGCTGAATAAATTATTTGGAACCAATGTTGTAGTAGCCGAGTATTATATATGGGAGTAGTAAAGAATAGGAGCCATGTACAGCCGTAGTAACCCCATCCTCGCGAGCCAGTGTATCGATCGATCTGTTAGGACTTATACACTGGCTCTGGATATAATTAGATCAAGGGGTTTCCTCCTAATCAACCCCAATCAGTGAACGCGCTAAGCTAGTTGATTATGCCAATCCGCTGTGAGGTATGAGATGTGACCGGCGTGAATTTCATCGCGGGCCAAACTGCTTTGAAGTCAAGCGGAAATCGACATCGGAAGTCAAAGCTAACTCATGCTAATTCAAAACAAGCACGGGGATGAAATGTACAGCCTTGCATAATGTAAGACGGACCCAATAAAGGTGCAGCAAGGATGTTTAGGGCGAGGCCATTCCTATACCACAACAATTTGACCGTTCTTGAGAGATTAAACATCTTGTCGGAGTTTAGATCTGTTTCGTACACGACCTAAAATTGATATTGAACTTTTCAGATTTAGATTTTTGTTCGAAAGAAATCAATCCGACATATACACTGACATTTTGCTCTATACATGTATTTTATATCAGAAATTATGTGGTATACTTCATGAAATCGTTGGTTCGTCGTAGAAAACGTCACACAGCATACAGCATTCACTTCTAAATACGGCTTGGACTTGAAAATCCCTGATACTGGTACTCAGCATACGGCTGCCGAAACAGACAATCCTTTGTTAGCACTTAATTGGTTTTCCAACTTGGTCAACTTCAAACAACTTTGCTTACCTTGTAAGTATGTAGATACGTTCTCTGAAAGACAAAATCTTCAGCCAATCTCGAGTTGAACTGAAAACTCTGGACCCTGGTGCCAATATTTATACCAATGAAGTTAACATAACTCAGTAACATAACGAGTCAGTCCAAGTAAGACAAAGAAGTGGGGGAGGGGAGGGGGAGGGTGGGGTACGTTTAATTCGCTGTTAATTGTATGACCGAGAGCTTCCAAAATTTGAATTCTAATCCTGTCTCCCCTTAGCCGAGAATAGGGTGGATTGCGCCCATTATCCGGTCTTCACCAGTTCGGACTTTGTTTGTTCTGGAGCACAGTCTTATTGACCATTGCTTATCCGGCACATGTGAGCTGTCAATGAACCCAGTTACTGGTATTTATTTATTTAGTATGACTCAGAATTGTAGAATAGGCCATATTATTACATCGAATTCATGGTCTAATAACATAGTAAATATAATTCGCCCGGCCACAATTATATTTCTAGAAGTATATAACTAAATGACATCTTGTAATTCCAAAATATTCATTTATCCCAGTAATTCATTATTGTTTTATCTGATACAATATGCCGCATTCTATATCGCCGTTTTACTTCATGTTTCTCAGTTCTGATTCTGAGTATATTAACCGGTGGGAAGCGGGATGCGTACCACAGCTGTAATATATCATTTGAGTTTCTATTTGTCAGTTCTAAAGGATTCAGAAGATATAGAAAGAATAATAGTCCTACCTTACTCTAACCTTACACCCAGACGACAGTTAATATCTGATAGATTGTTTCACCTCATGCAGCTTTGTGCGTGGCCCGGATATATACTGGGGATGTATGTACGTTGTAATCAGTCCCAAGAGAAGAACGGGTTATTTGTTTAATAAAAAAATACTGATATAAAATCATCCATAACAGAGTTAAAATTGAAGCTGATCTGGCTGATGATGATGGGAAATTATTCATTAATGAAGATAAATTAATATAGGTAGTGCAGCTACCGAAGTGCAGTTACTGATTTTTAAAGTTTTTTTTGTGTTTTTTACCAAGACAAAGAGTACCTATGATGCCTCGTGGTCTCGCCATTTACCATTCTCTAAGGCCTGGCGATAATTCTCCAGATACAATCTATCAGATATTAACCGTCGTCTTGGTGAAGTGTATAGGTACACTCATATACCCGCTTGTCTCACTGTAAGAGATTCTCTTTATGAAGCAGCTACTTTAGAACATCTTTCTAGTCTGCTAAAAGAATGACTGTATTTTAGGTTATTTGAAAGAAATCGGTTTGTTGCATAAGTTTTAATGTATGTGCATGTCTTTTGGTGTGTTGTGTTGATTACTTCTGGATTGCTGAGTTGTTGACTTGTTTTTGTTAGAATACTTAGAATGTATTTGATCGTCGCTATGTAGCTGAAATATTGCTGAACGCGACATTGAACCGTAATTCTCTCTCTCTATGCCAATTACTCTGGAATGAGGGACGTAGTGAGGCAAGCGGGTATATGAGCGTTGGTTAGACGAAGTTCCACTATCACATTGTGACCCAGGGATGGAACCCCCTAAACTACCGGCGAAAGTGGTAGGAATAGGCCAACAATCTGATATCATGAGAATGTACTGTCAGACAATGGCATGACTGGTGCTCTGCATGTGATTACTCAAGTTCTGGAAAGACAGGTTTGAAGAACAAACAACATAAAAACAATATCCGAGTAGTTTGCTTCGGATGAGTTTCGAAGATAGCATGGAATAAACATGTATTTGTTTTTTTAAACTTCACATTGCTTTAGTCACTAGTGATAGTCACTCCAAGTAATATTCCCTTTAAAAATAGGACAGCTGCGCATATACATAGCTCAAATTTGTTTTGCCAGATATGCTGAATGACATGTTCATGATGTGTTATTTTTTTCCCCAGTTGAAAAATATTTTGAATATCAACATTATGACATAATTTTTTCCAATTGTGTAAAATATTCCTTCCAAATTCCGCCGTTTTCTCGCTAATTGCCACTTAAAGAATTTGACAAAATGTTACTTCTCATAGTATTCCTACTTTCAGGGATATCTTCTGAACCCTTTGGCGATATCCGGTCTTCTACTCACAGTTGATACTGTCATTACACTACATATAAAACCTTATTGTGTGATGAGATTGAACAGCGTGACCGATATATGATATAATGTATAGGTGATATTGGACCGGCTGTACCACCCATGGATCGGCTTAGAATAACATAGCTTTTTGTCCTTTCAACTTTTAAAACATCTGCCAAACAGATGACCGACATTTTCCCTGACTGCTGTACAAATACATGCATTGTCCTTCCACCATTTGTATTATATAACCCTTGTATATACTTTAGTTTATACCAGTGAACCCTAGCCGGAGACTGTGCAGCTGACAATGTTCACCATATTTGTGTAATAGTTGCAATATTTCCACGCCCATGCATGTAATCACAGGTAAATCCATTTACAAAAAGCGTCATCGTGAATATAGGTTTCTGAGTACCGGTATAAACTTTCCGCAAAAATGGTCGATTTCTTTTGTGATTTTCATTTTTCGTTTCTAGGTGTCATAAGTATGTACTGTATCAATAAATTTGACGCTTTCAGCGAAAGAGAAAAAAAGTGGAAAAAGGCCACTGGGGAAAATGCCCATGTAAAAAAATTCCTTGTGGGGGAAAAGGCCACTGGGTAAAAAGGCCGAAATTCAGAACCTGAGATATAGTACATAAGAGGGATTAGTAACTCCATTTTATTGAGCTGCAGAAGTTCATATCTCTAGCCATGTTCCGTCTGACAAAATCGTACCTTGACAGAATAGAGGCTTGGCCTAACTGCCGAATCACATTCGTGACCTGTCCGCCTGTACCACTTGAGCAAATTAAAAGTCAGACAACGCGTCGTATATTTCAGCCCCCAAAACATGCACCAGATTTATTCATGTGTGTTTATTTGCACATGTGCATATTTACGTATGGGTGAAAATGTACAATTTACTAAGCCCTCACATGGATGTAATAAGATATAGGTGAAACAAGATGCAAACCATAATTGGAACCCATCAGTTCAAAAGTCAAAGGTCACCATGGATTAAACTTCTCATGAAGCCTATACAATCTCAGTAAACTCAGATATAATATCACGGAATATTATATCTGAATTCAGCCCTATATAAATCCCGTGCAAGTTGAAACTACTATTGTTAGCCAATCAGATGGATAGCTGGTTGTAACTATTTCAGAATCACGCCCACAGTAATTACACATGGTAGCTCGAGGTCTAATATATAAACATTATCCTGAAACAGTTTACAAATATGGCATCATTTCCAGACAGGGTCCGTGGACATCAAAGAGTTTACTCCCGCCGAAAAGTCTGGCTTTGTAAGGGGGAGAAAATATCAAAAGATTGTGCCGTGCGAAGATGTTAATCTCCGTGAAGTAAACGTCAATCATTTTTAGAAAGAAAAGGTTGAAATGGTTGTGATTGGCTTATTATGGGATCTCGTGAAATATCGGCGAACCTTTTGCACGAAGTTTTCATAGCGTTACGTCTAGATGGTATTCCCCTGATTTACCATCTTGGTTTACCTAGATTGGAAGCCTATAGTGATATTACAGTCACAAAACCAAATGTCAAATTTTGGCATGACCCAAAAAAGAGGTACGGTCAAAGTTTCCGGCCAAAGTTTCCAAGTCACAAAAAAATATTTCAGTTTGACGATAATATTTTATGGAGATACGGGGCATGAATATTCCACTGAATATTTTTTTTAAATTCGTTGAACGGTATTATCTCAATTTTAGTCCAATATGCATATTTCCCAAGCGTTTACATGACCAAATTTGCATACAGTATAAACATGTGTATTTGGACAACCTCCGTGCATGTGATCGGTGCTGTGACTAGTGTATGTAGTCTGACAACTATAGGCGTTCACAAACTGACCAGCTGAGCCGGACCAGATTACCTGTCAACTCAATGCAATATACTGTTATCTTGTATCTGTTACGTAACCTGACTCAAATAAAGAATTAGGTCAGTATTTGGCATATCCTTCTTTTATACACCAAGAGTATGTGTATTCATTATAGCCCATCGCTGCCATATTATCTTGCAAAAGATTGAGAGACTATCGTTGGAAAGGGGGAGGGATGGGTTGAGGGACAATAAGCCACAACGTAATCACAGAAGTACCGCATATTACCGCATATTCATGCCATGCATGCAGGCGCGAGACTGAAGGACAGGTTCACACACATGCGTTTTTTCACGAGAGTCAGCATTGCCGCTACATTGGGACGCTTACTTGCGCTAAATGCTTAAATTATTCTAACAACATATTGTTGTGCGAATTTCTTGAACTGTTGAACGGGCACAAAATACCCTGGCGTTGCTGCTCTCGTGAAAAAACACATGTGCGTGAACCCGCCTTTCAGTTTCGCGCATCCTGTAAATATACGAATTATGGCAGGCTTGGTGATTTTATGCCATGGTACAAAATAATTACAGTTATCCTGTAAATACGAATTATGGCAGGCTTGGCATTTTATACCATGGTATATATTATTTACAGGCATCATGTAAATGACGAATTGTGGCAGGGATGGCCAACCATATCTAGTGACAACTGATTTTCGGTGTTGAGAAACAGAAACTCGAGGTTAAGGAAAGAGAAACTCTGGGTTGTGTGGCAGATAACCTAGGTTTTCGACCGTAAACTTAAGTTTTCGATTCGAAAACCATGGTTTTTCTCTTTGATAACTTAAGTTTTCTGTTTGAAAAACTTAAGTTTTCGTTTCAATAACTGTGAGTTTCTGATTATTTGGACATTTGGCCTTCCATATGCGTCTGCGTATCAGCCCAGTGAGCAGATTGAATCTGTCCACATACTGAGCTACATAAGAAATAGACAATCTATTGTAATTAAGTGCCACAATATCTTACATAACGAGCTGTTATCATTCGATCAATTCAAGTAGTTAACACACGTTGGAATTGTGTGTGGATATACATGGACTGAGGTCCCACACCGGGACAGTACTTTGTCGTTTAAGTTGGCCAAATAAACTTGACCTTGATAAAATATTGTTGTTTGATTTCCGCATAAATGCCAGAAAGGACTGGATATAACTGGTCTCATTGAAGTAAGTTGATCCCAAACTGGTATATACTAGTGTCACAGCGTCTTCGATAAAGGTCGAACAGGATTCCTCTCATTCCAGATACAAATAAACTGGTTAACTTATCTCTATGTACACTGGGATGGGACCGACTTAACCCATTAACACTGATGTCGACAGACCTGCTTATTCTGTTATACGAAATAGCAGTGGAAAATGAAAATTGTCGACATATACATATGTGATATATTCTGATTAATTCAGCTCTCATTTCACCAAAATATCCCCAATGGTTTCCGAGATATTGTACTCCAAAGATTTGGGGGTTTTGTACATATTTGGTTTCAGGTAAGTATGCCATTAACATAGGCGTAGGAAGTGAGGGCGGGGTCGATACTTGGTGTAAGAACGCATTGTTGAGGCTTTTGTGCAGCTGAAAGGGTCACGTCTAGACGCATTGTTGAGCTCAGACAGGCTATTGTAGGCTTTGTCTTGTGCGTTCTTACACCAAGTATAAACCGGGTGGGGGTCACAGTGCGGGTAGTTGGAGTGGAAGTGTCTCCACCCCCTCCCTCCCCAGGTTTTGAGATCGACAACTCGTCTGACTGAATGTTGATTGCTGTGTAATATAGTTTTCACGCAGCGAAGCATATATAAATACTATTAGTAAGTATATAATTAATTCAAGCTCCGCTCTACATTATTTGTGCTGAACCCCAATTAACTCGGATTCCGACAACCATCTGACTGGGGACATAGTAATACCCCAGTCATCAATCACATCCTCATAACAGGGGTCCAATACACCCCTAACCACAGTCGAATGCACTAGCACAGTTCCGAAGAATAGGAGACAGCTATTCGGTGTGGTCTCCGGAATTGATTGAAACAGTCTACTGACGAAGCCGACGTTTCGATTGGTCAAATCTCGATTTGAAAAGAAGACCTTCCAAACGGTACAGCGATGTAGGGGGAGAGGCTACTGAGTGACAAACTGCAGGTTCATTGTTTAATTTGCTAACTATCCTGAAATGACAGAAAGGCCGTCATAGTAACATGTACCTTCAGCATATCTAGAACAATTAATTGGAACATCACGGCTTTCAGAGAAAAAATAGTTGGTAATAGGATCCATTGTATCTCACACTACGGCAGTTCCATACGCATGGATTATATTCATGCGAAACACAAAATCAATAACATAAACTCGCTAGCAATGAAACCAATGTAGGTTATTGATGAACAGATTTTCGGAGATATTTTGTTCATGAATAATGAGGTTATTACAGTGGCAAAAGAAGGTTTGTATTAGAGGAGTAATCTCTCGCTGAGAGCGTGTTAACGATAATTTCAATTGCGCGCACATTCTCCCCACAGCACATGCTCCATTTGACAGGCTCATTTATCATCTCTGCCTCCATAGCGGAAGTTGACCTTTACTATGTTGCTATGACGTATAGGGGAAAACCCACGTAGGCCTACGCACGGTTCAGTTTGAATCCGGCCGAACAACTGCTCCAGTTTTGCACATGAGCGAACTACTTTTCATATGCTCTGTCCAGATAAACAGGGAAAATAATCTCCAGATAATTCCTTTTAACGCTAGATCAACAGAGGTATTATGCAGACTTGAAAGGTAATTGAAATGGTCGGCAAACATCTATTTTACTATATACGATGTCACTTCCGGCGATGTGCGCGCGGCCCGGAACCCAGTCCAAAAATCTGATTGGTGGCTGGGCAACCACCTCGCTGGGGGCCTAATAATTACCAATATACGAGTTGTCAGAGCATTTCCATCATAGCTCTCTAGATTTGTATCTAATACCGCTTATGCCGGAGCTAGGGGCCGTGTGGTCATGTCATCCAAGTTGTCACATGAACAGGTATAATAAAAGCGCACCTGAGATACAACACATATCACGAATCTTTAGATTCTTGGTATGTTAGTAGTATAGAAAAGACCGATTGACGTAATGGCGCTTCACTGCGCATGCGCAGAAAAGAAACCGGAAGTGCGCAGGTCACGTGGTTTGGTGGCGCCCCCTGGTGGTCTGCGCAAGTGGTGTAATGTCACTTCCGGTTTAGAGCGATGGAATGACCAAAAACTACGTCCGAACACAGAAGAGTTCCAATTTTTCCTTAGAACTTAGACGTATGCGTGGATGGTTTGCACTGACCTTCAACATCCGGGTACTCTTCAGCATCCGGGTTTTTGCCTCTGGAGTGGAGTGCGTCGTTTCTCAGTCTTACCTCCGGGTACTCTTCAACATCCGGGTACCCCTGTGAATCAGTCTTACATCCGGGTACCCTGGTTGCAGGCAAAGGCTCCCATTCCTACAGCCGCGTTATGTAGAGTCGTGAACACTGGATTGCATCAGCCTTACATCCGGGGACCCTGGAACATTCGTGAACATCCGGGTACCCCTGAGGTCACAGAGGTCAAGTTCACTATAGTTCCGGCACTTCCGGTCACTTGATCCGGAAATGACCTTTGGAGGCATGTATTCCTCCGCGGTGATGCGGTCTGGCGGTGATGCGGTCGCGGGGAGAAGCTTCCGCGGACAGAAAGTAGTCCCGAGACTTCAAATATACTGCGTCTTAATCTTCGGCAATCTCCGGCAATGTCCTGTCTTCTCCGGCAATATCGGGCCCTCTCCGGGTCAATATATAGCCTTTATCTGCCTTTCCGAAGCATCCATGTATAGAGGATGGTCCCCGACAGTATCGCCATCTGTTTACCCATGTTAAATGGCCAGTGGGGAACCCCCAGTGTCTCCATACAGGTTCCCCCAAAACCGTATTGACACGAAAAAAATACACGAAACCAGGGAAAGGAAGACTCATAGTAATAAACATAATCTATAGGTGTTGGACGATGTTATTATGACCAGTCTAGCATCCATGCGACCCCAGGGTCGAGCATTTATTGTCCAATATATCTCCGCAAAATATAAACAAGCAACATGGCGGCTCCGCTTGCTGTGGGGGTTTCCCTTTCCACATCACGGCATGGGAGAGTGGGTGTATGTAAATTTAGGATTTGTCCCGAAAATATGAAAAGCGGCACACGGACTTTACCCCTACAATAGGAAACAACTCCCACCAACCACGTCTAGTGGGGCTTATATCGGCCCCGGGCTTATGGTACCAGACCACTATTAAAAATAGTGCCGATCCGTTAACCGATCCTTTAGGCAACCTCTGCCAGAGAAGCGAATTGTTTTCAATATTTTTTCCAGTTTCTGTTGCGAGGAATAATTGAAGGCCAGTGGTAGGTGATTAGTCTTTTGTGTTAAATGCCGTCCTTTACATCTGACGACGATACAGCTCACCAATCTCCAATGTACGAGTTGTCGCAGCGAAACAGCTCACCAATTACCGGTATACGAGTTGTCAGAGCATTTCCATCATAGCTCTTTAGATTTGTATCTAATACCGCTTATGCCGGTGCTAGGGGCGGTGTGGTCATATCATCGAAGTTGCCACATGAACAGGCACAATAAAAGCGTACCTGAGATACAACACATATCACGAATCGTTAGATTCTTTGTATGTGCTTTAGAATAGGTTAACCAGAAGACTATTCTGTGAAGTCATGTGACGCAGTCAGTATGTCGGCACCTCTTCCCACTTCCCTTATATGTGTTGTAATTGGAGTATGGTATGTGTTTGGTTCCGCTGTGAGTTTGATTTTAACTCAAGGCCTAATAAGGACATTCTCAAAGAGAGCCGTGTCTACCCGCGGGAGACCAAAGCGACTCTCATGTAAACTGGTGACATTTTTGAATCTCCAATCTCAAAGCGAGGCAGCATGACATCATTCTCAAAGCGAGCCGTGTCTACCCGCGAACTACTTCCTGTATTAGATAACTCGCTTTCACGGCCAAGTATACATACCGACAATAATTTGTTCGCGATTGATATGCTCCGAAACGGAAAGAGTCATTTCCCAATTATATAGCCCACGTTATGTTTAGCAATTCGCTTCTAACTCGGCGGAGTCAGCAGGTCAGTGACAAGCCAGATAATCATACGCCGCCTACTCACCCCCCAAATTTTGGGGGGATGGCTCCCATTTACGCGTGAGACTCTTTCTCGCAGTAGGGAGTCTCGCGAGACGAGAATGCTAATAAGGAGTTGCTAAGAGGGACTATTTGGGTGACTGTGCACCGCTTTCTGAAAGCAGAGAAAAAGGCCAAAATTATGACGTCATTTGTAGGAGCGCGCATAACTCAAAATTTCAATGAGCGACCCCCGTCAAGAAGTCTGTCCGGTTGTATTTGAATTAAAGTACGTCTGGCCGAAATATGGAAGTCGAGACTCAATTAATGAATCGAGGAGATGCAATAACGTTAACAGTTTTTAATATTGCCGCCAATGTAAATTTTAATAGTGGTCTGGACCCTTATCGGAGCCTGCCGAGAAAGGTAGAGTGGGAGAGTGGGTGTATGTAAATTTAGGATTTGTCCCGAAAATATAAAAAGCGGAACACGGACTTTACCCCTACAAGAGGGAAAACCCCTATCAACCACGTCTACTGGGGCTTATGTCGGCCCCCGGCTTATCGGAGCCAGCCGAGAGAGGTAGGGTGGCGGAGTGGGTGTATGTAAATTTAGGATTTGTCCCGAAAATATAAAAAAGGGGAACGCGGACTTTACCCCTACAATAGGGAAAACCCCTATCAACCAGGTCTAGAGGGGCTAATATTGGCACCCGGCTTATCGGAGTCTGCCGACGGAGGCAGGGTGGGGGAGTGGGTGTATGTAAATTTAGGATTTGCCCCGAAAATATAAAAAGCGAAACACGGACTTTACCCCTACAATAGGGGAAACCCCTATCAACCAGGTCTAGAGTGACTAATATCGGTCTCCGGCTTATCGGCGTCTGCCGACAGAGGCAGGGTGGAGGGGTGGGTGTATGTACAATTAGGATTTGTCCCGAAAATATAAAAAGCGGAACACGGACTTTACCCCTAAAATAGGCAAAACCCTTATCACCAGGTCTAGACGGGCTAATATCGGTCCCCGGCTTATCGGGGCCTGCCCACAGAGGCAGGATGGGGGAGTGGGTGTATGTAAATTTAGGATTTGTCCCGAAAATATAGAAAGCGGAACACGGACTTTACCCCTAAAATAGGTAAACCCCTATCAACCAGGTCTAGAGGGTCATATATAGATCGGAGAGAGAACAACAACAACAAGTGTTCATATAGTTGATTTTCCCCTCCCGTACATCATATCCATGCTGGAGGAGCCGCGTTGGGTATGTTTACAGTACAAGTAGACTCTTGTCCAATCAGAAGCCGCTATTTGGCGCTGCATCTGTCATATTCGTTCTTCGGAACTACGAGCTCCGTATGAAGCGGCACCCTCCCATAAATAGCATGCTGTACACAGTAAAATACGCACCTACGCCAGTGCTCCTTCCATATATACCCTTCTCTACGCAGTAAAATACGCCAAACGCCAGTGTTTCTTCCATATATAGCATACTGTACACAGTAAAAACGCTCCATGTCAGTGCTCCTTCCATATATACCATGCTGTACACAGTAAAATATGCCTCATGCCAATGACCCTTCCATATATACCATGCTGTACACAGTAAAATACGTCTCGTATCAATGCTCCTTCCATATATACCATGCTGAACACAGTAAAAACGTCACACGCCATTGCTCCTTCCATATATACCATGATGTAGGCCCCTATACAGTAACACACGCCCCATGCCAGTGCTCCTTCCATATATACCATGTTGTTCACAATAACATACGCCCCCTGCCAGTGCTTCTTCCATATATACCATGCTGTACACAATAACATATGCCCCATGTCAGTGCTCCTTCCATATATATAGCATGCTGTACACAGTAAAAAACGCCCCATGCCAGTTCTCCTTGCATATATACCATCCTGTGAACAGTAAAATACATCCATGTCAGTGCTCGTAAGTAGTAGTGTAAGTGGAAATTGAACCTTATTGACCTACTTAATGACGTCACATTGAGGCGGAAGTGGGGCGGGGTTTCCCAGTGGGGGATTTCCCAGTGGGGGTTTCCCATGACGATCACGTGATCAAGGCATGTGAACAGGGGTCACAGGGGTCATTGTGTTTGGTGGAGGTGGTGGGACCAAAATGGCGGATGTGGAGGTGGTGGGACCAAAATGGCGGCTGTGGAGGTGGTGGGACCAAAATGGCGGCTGTGGAGGTGGTGGGACCAAAATGGCGGCCTTGTGTTTGGTGGAGGTGGTGGGACCAAAATGGCGGATGTGGAGGTGGTGGGACCAAAATGGCGGATGTGGAGGTGGTGGGACCAAAATGGCGGATGTGGATGTGGTGGGACCAAAATGGCGGATGTGGAGGTGGTGGGACCAAAATGGCGGATGTGGAGGTGGTGGGACCAAAATGGCGGATGTGGAGGTGGTGGGACCAAAATGGCGGATGTGGAGGTGGTGGGACCAAAATGGCGGATGTGGAGGTGGTGGGACCAAAATGGCGGATGTGGAGGTGGTGGGACCAAAATGGCGGATGTGGAGGTGGTGGGACCAAAATGGCGGATTGTAGAAAAACGTATAAAAGGAGACGATTTTTAGCGGTGGGGTGTATTCATTGCACTACCTGCCTGACTCACCTGACCAGCCTGCCTGCCTGCCTGCCTGCCTGTCCAGCCTGATTGACCTGACCAGCCTGACTGCCTGCCTGCCTGCCTGCTTGCCTGCTTGTATGAGCTGTGGAGAACCTTTTACTTTTTTTCATTTTACCAGTGCAAATTCACCAGACTATTACACCGTAGCAGTTACTCACCAGCCTGAGCCCACAGTCATGGAGTCATCCTACCAAGTGAAGTTTCGAAAGTACCGTGTTCGCCTCATTGATGAAATGCAGCATGTGGCCGAACTATGTGATTTCCTTATGGAGGAAAACATACTCCTGAAACAGCGTGTCGAAGATATCATGGCTGAGAAAACCACTTCAGCACAAAACAGAGCCCTCATCGATGGTCTAGTGCGCTCTACCCCCTATGCATTTCTAGCCTTCGTGGCGGGGTTGAAGCTGACGGGAAATGAAGAACTAGCAGATCTACTTGAAACCCACGTTATACAAGATGATGATATCTTAGCCATGGACACCACCGAAGAGCGTACAGCTAGCAAACGTACGCACCCAGCGTCTGGTGTACCTGCCAAACGCGCTGGACGACCCAAACGGCCCCGACTAACACCTTTAGAAATACCTGAGCCAGTGCTTCAGCCAGTACCCCAGCAAGTGCCTGAGCCCGTGAAAGAAGAAGAAGAGGTGCAACTTCCTATGTCTGTGCAGGAGATCAATAACATTATCCAGCAGGCCTACCAGGCAGCCCACACGAACATTTGGGAGCTCTCAGCCTATTTAACTGTGAGTGTCAAAGACGAAGAAGTGCATTTTAACGCACCGGCCTTTAACGACAGACCAGCTAGGCATATCGCCTTAACGTACGACACCTGGCTAAAACTAGAGGCCCTTGATTACGCCATCGATGCGGTTATTCGCGACCAGGGGAGTGACGAAGCGAAATTTTATGTGGGTGACGACATCTTTGTCAGCTGTGCCTATTTCAACGACCAGCTCCTGGTGCATATCCGCAAATGGAAAATGAGATTAGATACGCAAGAGCGTGTTCCTTGTCCTCAGGGTGTCACCTTGAAAATAACGGCGTGGCGGAAGTTGCAGAGTCTCACAGCTACAATTCATGAAGCCCTGTCTGACCAGGTGACACAATATATTTGTAAGAAGTACATCGACACAGTCCTGGATCATGTCAGACCTCGCATTCGACACTTGCGTATCGAAGCATGTGCAGGCTGTGGGAACAACAGTCCGATAAACATGCATACGTGTGTGGACAATAGTGTACCCTCATACGCGCTCATCACTGAGGCACTACAGGGCGTGACCGAGGAGCAAATTGCCCTGACAGTGGAAGCTGCCTGCGCTCCCAGAATTCCACGTGAACAGATTGCTACCTACATCTACGTGCACCAGGGGCGGAAAGACGATGATGAGTTCAAACAAGTCTTGTTGCATAACTATTGAACAAGTCTGGTGTTGAAAAACATTTACCGTATTCCTACACGTTCATTGAAGCGTCTTCATAGCGTATAATTGTATTAAAAATTCAATACTCAGAGTTTTTACTGTTAATTGTATTAAAATTCAATACTCAGAGTTGAACACGTTCATTCTATTGTCTTGTTGTATAAATATTGAACATTTTCAAGTCTTATTGCATTGGAACATTCAGACATTATCATCTGCCAGTCTTGCTCAAGCTGAAAATACGGCTTTTCTCCTCACGTATTCCTACACTATGTTCATTTTATGTTCATTCTATGTGCATTGAAGCGCCGTATAATTGTATTAAAATTCAATACCCAGAGTCTGGTGAACACGTTCATTCTATTTGTGTTAATAAAAAAAGTAGAAAATTCAAAAAATGGCTGTTAGTGTTCATTCTTTTGCAAAAGATAATTGTATTAAAAATTTTCAACATTAAGAGTCTATTGTGGTGAAAACCTTAGGTTTTTTCATAGGGGTGATGGGAGCTGGTGTTTTTTTGTTTTTTTTTTTTGTTTTTTTTTTGTGCTTTGAGTTTAGAAGTTTTCCCTTTCGGAAAGATGGGGTGGCTCTAAAAAGAGCCTTTGGAAAAGTGTTACGACACTTGTTTTAGGAGCGGTAGATTCTCTTTACCCCGGCCACCTGCTTCCTACACACGGGACACTTGATCTTTAAATGCTGTTCGTCCGTTTCAGCGCAGTGGCACGTGTCCCCTATACATGTTAGCGTCACCCAGTATTCTTCACATAGGCATAAATGCCCGCACGGAAATAGGGCGTAGAGGCTTTCGTCGTCTGTACACACGCTGCAGTTTGATTTACTGTTTTCCTTATCTAGGTCTTGTTGTAGTTTAAACTTCACTCTGTCCATTTGACCCATGTCTTCCCTCATTTCATTAATCTGTTCGTTTTGGTGGGTCACGTGTTCGTTTAGGTGGTTCAACTCTTCGTTTAGGCGGTTCAACTGTTCGTTTAGGCGGGTTACCTCGGCCCAAGAGCATGGTGATGTTGTTGTTGATGTTGTTGTTGTTGTTTCGGTAGCCGGCGTTGTTATAGCTGGAGGTCTGTTACTGTTTAACCACTCTAGGTCGGGGAGTTCTTCATCACTTGCATCTTCATTTTCTTCTTCCATTGCCACCCTCCTTATCTCCTCGTCTTGTTCTTCACTTCGCCGTCTCATCAACCTCGCATCTTCTTCCATTGCCTGCCTCCTTAGCTCTTCGACTTGTTCTTCACTTCGCCGTAACATCGACTCGGTAGCCGCCGTTGTTATAATTGGTGTTTGTGTAGCCGTTGTATTTGCTGGAGGTCTGTTACTGTTTAACCACTCTAGGTCGGGGAGTTCTTCTTCCATTGCCTCCCTCCTAAGCTCTTGGAGTTGTTCTTCACTTCGCCGTATCATCGTTTCGTCGGCAATAACCCGCTCAAAGCTTGTAATTATTGTCACTCCATCGTTATGTTCTTCACTCGTAATCACCTCTCTGTGTTCTCTAGGATCGGTGAATAGCCTTCGTCTTGTACCCATGATTGTAGTTGTGAATAAATGGCAACATACTACGCGTTATTTATAGTCTAGGCGTTCTGTGGGTGGTGGAGGTGGTGGGACCAAAATGGCGGCCTTGTGTTTGGTGGAGGTGGTGGGACCAAAATGGCGGCTGTGGAGGTGGTGGGACCAAAATGGCGGCCTTGTGTTTGGTGGAGGTGGTGGGACCAAAATGGCGGCACTGTGGGAGTGGGTCCAAGATGGTGGTACCTGCTAAAAATGTTTTGTGTTTTATTTTCTCAACTTTAAACCGGTCTCATTTTTTGCAATAAATGTGAGTTCACTGCAGCATGTTTATCGAAAAGAAAACTAGGAAATTTTATCGTATCACACGGCTACGGTAACACACCTCCATTTGACACCCATAGCTGTACTCACATTTTGCCTGCACACTGTATAGTGCTGTGTTACCGTAGCCGGTGTGATACGATAAAATTTCCTAGTTTTCTTTCGATAAACCAGCTACAATTTTCAGGGTGACATTATAAGGCTGTGAGGAACATACTTGACGTATTTTTACCCAGGAAAACCGATTTATTTCCAGTGTACCGGGTTTTCCACACTACCTAACCATAAAGTTACGGGTTTAAAAATCGATAAAATGATTAAAAATAGTGGCTTAGTCTACCGCTACCCTTCTAAATTTTTAAATGCTACACGATCGGTTGCCCCAGTTCAACTTCAAATAAATTTTATACGTGCACTCGCATTTATTGCAAAATGACACCGGTTTAAAATTGGAAAAGAAACACAAAATTTCTTCCAGCGTCTCATTCCTGGGTGACGTCACAATCTCTTCAATTTTTCTGTCATAATTAATTCTTGGTCGAGTATCAACTATTCAGATATTACGGAAAGTACTGTTGTTATAAGGTATTGTTTGTTATATATCAGACACGATCAGCTGATATATGTAAACAAACGATCTATATTTAGACCCTCACGTGCTCTGCTACGTTGCTGCACGCGCTCTTTGATCTTGGCGTTCCGCCGACGTGCAAGAAGCTCAAATTGAGACGGAGAATTTCGTTACCATTGCCAGTAAATTGTAAGTTTATTGCGGAAAGAATTTATATTGCATAAATTCCTGCGGGAAACAGGAAGTACACATATAAGAGAATATTGTCTTGACGTAAAAAGTTTGGACATTTCATATTTACGGAGATATGGATTTTTATAGCTGAGCCGGTTTTTCGTGTAAACCATCGCAGCGTATATAGGGAAACGGCTGTCATCTTCGTTTTGCTATGTCACAAAAAGTGCTCGAATTACTTATTTCTAAATGATTTCATGACGAATCCAACTAAGGTTAGCAAGTATACATATTTTACGATATAGTCAATAACTGTGAGCACATAAGACGTTCTGATTGATGAGATCTGAATTTTTGAAGTTTGGCAATTTTCTGACTTCGAGCTTCGAATACCCGCCGCCATATTTGTTGGAAGTCGGTGTTCGTTTGTCATGATGGAAAATCATTAATTAATCATATTTTGAGATATATTTCTCAAGACAACCTCGTATTCATTGAAAATATAATTGTTCAGGCTTACCTTGCTGCCTCGGTTGCTGCCTTTGAGGTAATATTTTTGCTTAGATCGGCAGTTGTTTCCGCCCATGCGATGAGAAAATATGCCTGATTTCGCACCTACTGTCTGTCCCAGATAATATATCCGAGATGTCTCGTCTGATTTATCAAAAAATAAAGATGGTTATAATCTGAAACTTACTCATGTGGTCAAACATGAATTGACCAATTTTTCTTCCAAGTATGATCTCCCGACAAAAAGTAAAAGTGGTCATCAGGAAGATTGTTTGTTTTACGTGTCGAATGCCTGGGTTAAAATTCAGCGCCATTGTGGGTCAGTCCAATGCTGGTGAAACGTCATAGGGGTGATTGGAAGTTAAGCCCTCTGTTGTCAGTGAAGACCACTTGACATTCCCAAGGCAGAAACTCTCCTATACATTAATAAAAAGCAACAATGATGGTCGGAGCCATTTAAATAAATACTTTAATTTGAAATAAGAATATCCGAGTCGAATTGTATATTTGGACTACCTCCCTTGATGTGTACCGGACATCCTTTCATCCCTGCGTTGCTATGGACTCATCCAAGCAACATGGCGCACGTCGCTAGAGTAACCTGGGAAGTGCCCATGTCAAACACAATTTCTCCTCCTGAACACTTTTATTTGTTGCCGGGCGACCATACTTGGCAGACATATTGGTCAATTCATGTTTGACCACATGAGTAAGTTTCAGATTATAACCATCTTTAGTTTTTGATAAATCAGACGTGACGTCTCGGATATATTTTCTGGGACAGACAGTAGTTTTCGTGCACACGGCTCGCACAAGTTCGGAAAATAAGGCCTGTACGAAAATTTGAGAGCGGCCAACATGAGTTTGTGTGTGTGTGTGTGATAGAAGGATAGCTTACGTTTATTTCGCCTACATCCATTGAAATTCACACCGACATTATCGCGGTTTTGGCCAAGACACGGCCTCGGTAGAAACTGCGTTGTTGATATTTCGGTCATGACGTCATCATTTGTTCAAATTTACCGGGAACCCCCTTATATGGTTTTAGCAACAGTTACGTAGCGTAGGGTGGCATATATTATCTTTGGGTTGGCCTGGTTATTTTTTTAGCATGTTTTTTATCGTGGTAGTACCACGCTAATTCAAATGAACAAATGAATTATTCCAACCATACAACTCTGGTTGAAGTTAACATCTTTATAAAGCAACATGGTCGTGGCTCAATGGAAACGCATTGAGCTGTTGATCGAGAACACCTGGGTTCGAGTCCCACCTGCGCGGACTTTTTTCTCCCCTTTTTTATTTTATTATCTTGCAGGAAACAATTTGCGTCCAGTGTTGAAGCTGTCCTGGAACGCCGCTATGAGATTCTTTTGCATACCAGCTGATTGAAACAAACTACAATTTCTCAAATAATTTTCCTTATGTTTATATCGTTTGTAGACTACCATTTGTCAAATCATTTGAATACCTGCATTCGACAATAAAACGGAGAAAAAAAAATAAATAAATAAATAAAATCAATAAAAAATAAAGAAATAAAAAATCGGCGAGTAGTAGACAAAGGGAAAATTGGGAAGTACTGACCATGCCCCAGAATACTTCATATGCATATCACGACCTTAAGGCCTATGTAAGATGTAATCTACTTCACATTTTAGTAGTATAAAAAGCGCAAGTCCTATTGACCTTGCCCCTCCAAAGAAATAAAATCGGCTCTATTTTACAGGAGTATATACGATCAGGATGAGGCGACGTGACCGAAATCGGCCCGGCCCGCCCCGGCCCGCCCCGGCCCGCACCGGCCCCCCACCGCCCCGACCGCAGCGCGCGCGCGCGCGTCATCACCGGCAGTGCGCGCGCGCGCGGAGTATTATACAATCGGATAGCGGTTGTCGTGAATAACAACAAGTTCAGCAATGTTTATATATTTTATTATCCCCAATGTTACATCATACCCAGGCTGGGGGAGCCACCCTGGGTATGTTTAGTATGTTCACAGCAAAACAAATTGAAATATCAAACACCATGTTTTATTATTTAACGCACCGTCACATTAGGTACAAGGGTTTCCTGAGCTCAAGTGAACGATCAGCATGTAGACATAGAGAGTATGTGCGGCATGTTATGGTATTCAGGGCATGATGTAGGACCTGTGATTTGAATTTGTGCCAAGTTAGAAGCTCTCTTTCGACAGCAATGGGTTGGCCCTGAAAAGGGCCTTTGGAGTCAATTTGTTAACCCTGTTTTCTTCAGGGGGAGTTTTCCTGTCTACTCCTTACATGTTGCTGACGGAAAAATATGTATAGCCCGGCCTCAGTGTGTACAGGTGTTGTTGTTGTTCGTCATTGGGGTCGTCAGCATGAATGGGAAGATCGTCTATTATGTTGGCGGGTGGAATGGTAGAGGCCGCCGCCTCCACTTGTTGTTGTGGGTGTTGTTCTTGTGTTGGTAGTGATTGTTTCACCTCTTTCACCTCTTTCACCATCTTCTCTTTTTCTGGACGGTCTTCCTCCATTTTTCCAGCGCCTGTCGTGGTGGACATCCTCGCTACCACACGGTTTCGCCCGGAGGCCTTGCTCGTTGATATCTTCGCTACAGCGCGGCTCATCTTGTTTTCTTCAATATATCTCAATGTCTTCTAAGGGTCTGTGAAAAGTTTTGGAATGTGCCGCAACACGCTCCCGCTGGCTTTATACTCACATACAGGTCATTTTCATTGGCTTCATTGGTTCTTTTTAGGCCTAGCAGATTGGCTCTTTTGATAGCCATTTCATTGGCTCTTTTATAGCCATTTCATTGGCCAATAGTGGGGTCGACCACCCTTCCTGGGTTAACGCCAGAATCCCGTGATTTTGCACGAAATTCGTCTCGTGGAAAATTTCCATGTTAAATGATTGCGTGTATTAATAACATCAGAGTCGATGTACACGTGGCTGATGCATGTCTAGGCCCACGCGCGACCACTTTGCGTGTATTAATAACATCAGAGTCGATGTACACGTGGCTGATGCATGTCTAGGCCCACGCGCGACCACCCTTCCTGGGTTAATTCTCAATGCACATATTTTTGCACCAAATTTGTCAATGTTAAATGATTGCGTGTATTAATAACATGACAGTCGATGTACACGTGGCCTATGGATGTCTAGGCCCACGTGCGACCACCCTTCCTGGGTTAATTCTCAATCCGGCTATTTTGCACCAAAATTCACAATTCCCAGGTTAAATGATTGCAGATAACATTACAGCGCGAATCATCACGTACAAGGGGGCGGGTGGGGTCTCGTTTTACTCGTCTCGTCATTTAGAACACGATAGGAAGTGTTGCGGAGCGAATCGGTGAAATTTTTGAAAAAAGTCACCGAGGCCTGGGTAGGCCCATAGGCCTATACTGCATGGCTATGGGTGCATAGGCCCATACGGGGTGGACATGTTGGAGTCTAGGTGAGTCCCTAATGGTCCAATGGGGTCGAGTGAGGTCTTATTTTCAAGCTCTCGTGGAGGAGCACTTGACTACACTAATGGTTCGTCCGTGTTCAATAGTCTGCGCATGCGCAGTCTGGCCGTAGTATAGAAAACAGGCATTTTGGGTGCTATGTAGGGGTGTGTTTGGGTTAGAGATGAGCTAATCACGGTTCGAATGGGTCGTGTGAGGTGTCAAAGTGAAGCTTGTGTGGGGTAGAGTCAGAATGGTGTGTTTTGGAATGCATGTCGCGTTAATCTGCGCATGCGCAGTTGGTTGTAGTAAGTAAAGTGGCCATTTTGGAGCAGTGAAGGAAGGTATTTGGGGTCAAGATGGGCTATTCACGGTTCGAATGCGTCCTGGAAGGTGTCATCTTGTAGTTCTCGGGGTGTACATTCCGATTTGAGGGATGTTCGCGTCATCTGTGACGTCATCGGTACTTGACGTTCATTGATGTTGAATAAAAATTGATGAAAAAACACAAAAAATGATGGGGTTTTGACTTATTTTTTTTATTTAAGTCCACAAGAAGGTATAGAATAGGTACAAATAGAATAGTAGTGTTAAGGTACAAAAAATTCTGTCAGGAGTAGGATTCGAACCTACGCCAGCTCTTCGCCGACCAGCACTTAATACCGGCGCCTTAGACCACTCGGCCATCCTGACTTTTACAGTTTTTTAACTGGTGTATCAACAGTTATAGTTCGACATTGTTCACAAGTCCAAGTAAGTGGTGCTCACACCATCGGCCAACACTTTCCGTTTCGGGTAAAAGAAAGTAAAGGCGTCTCGCTGCTGAATGTACGTCCGCATCTGGTGGTCCACCACACGAAATCCTCGGATAGTGCCACTCGCACTGGCCTGGCTTTGCAGCACGTTCAAGTACAAGGCTTTGTCGATGTTGGGATCGCGCCGGCTCACCCCTTTGCAGCTAAACTTATTTTCGTCTCCCCCGTAACAGTAATACGTCTTGGAGGAGAGACCAATCATAGCATCCCCACTCCACTCCAGCTTGAAGAGGCCCGGCGTACGCTTATCGTACTGGTAATGGTCACGTCGAGGTAGCCACTGGTCCCGCTCCGCTTCATACTGGGTACGTAACTCGGGTTTCACCAGGGACTCCCAATCCGCATTAGAGACGGCCATGTAGGCCGAGTCCGTATCCATCTCCATGAGTTGCCAGTCTGATGGATTAAAATACACACCCATGAAATCATACAGAAACTGCAGCATCCTCAGCTTGGCCACCTGGTATACCATACATCCAATCTGCAGGGGTAGGTTGTAACGGATAGTCTTCTTGGCTAAAGTGACTTCATAGGTGTCGTCATCGATGACCTCCACGGACCGAAACAGAGGAGAATTCACTTTTTGCGGGCTTGGGCAGTAGTACAAATGTTCACGTTCACGTGCTTATCCTGGTTCGTGACCGTTTTTCCATAGTAACCATTGCCCGTCAACTTCCAAGATTCACCGATGATGGCCTGACTCGGGTCTTGGTCACCTTGACGACGGGCCGACGTCACGATGTCGGCATTCTCCGCAAAACAGGCGTGGGGTACGTATTGTATCACTTGGTATATTTTGGTAATTTCCAAACCGTGGCTCATGTACCACTGCAGTAAGGGCGTGCCCAGCAAGATTTTCTCGGCCCACATACTACCAATCAACATCCGTCGAGGTTGAGGCAAACACTCGTGTTGCTTCGCATAGGCCCCCATGGTGTCTCCAATATCATCCCGACCCACCAGCGTGTTCTTAAAGATAGGCGGGCACTGGGCAAAGAGGGGTTTGAGAGTATCGGGAACATGCAAATCACATTCGACAAAGCCGTAGAGGTCTCCCGAACGAATGGCGTCGAACATCTGTGGCAGACTCAGGAGTCGCCGACGACTCAACGGGTACTCGCGCTCTTTTAGGAAACGCCGTAAATGGGGCAGGGCCTGGCACATGGTGTGAAATTCACACTCCCACATTTCGATCAGATGGTATCCTCGCTCTTTCACGTATTCTCCGTTCTCCACCACTTCTTCCCGTAATTCTTCCGGTGTTTTTCCACGTCGTTCGTTGAAACGTCCAGCAACCGTAAAATTGGAATACGGTCGGTGTCCTATCCACCAGGGCAAACCCATCGACGGGGAGTCGACGATCTCCTATCCGCTTCTCTGTGGCGTTGGTCTGGTGTCGTATATAAATTTCCCGTCGATAGGCTTCCCAATCCAACCACTGATCAGCCAGATGCTTGTAGGGCGTGCGTTGCGGTGTAAAATGCCGACCTTCCGCCAACCAACGTGTATAATGGCCACTGGGCATAGGTTGGGCCAGAGACCACAGGTACAAGGCATTCGCATCGAAACCGATGATCTTAGCACAGGGTTTTCCACTGGGGAGAGTAGTGACGTCCTTCTCGTGATAACGGTGAAAAATAAGACTCGGTCCGCCGACAATGTTCTGCTTTAGACAATGATGCATGTCTGCATCTTTTTGCTGTATCAGCGAGAAGTACGTAGGACACTCTTGAAAAAGATGGCGAAGCGCTAGACCCGGTAAACTCAAGCACTCCTTGAAGATATCGACGTGCATCTCACGACGAAAGAGTTGAACCATTTTCTCGGCCGCTTCCAGGAAAGGAACCACATCTAGGTTATTATACCATATCAGGAAATCTCGCAAGGTGTGCATATGTTGATCGTTCCATACCTGCTGTAGTTCGCGGTACGTGTCTTCGGGACATTCCACTTGCTTCAAATCATCAAAGAAGGCATCCCGGGGTGGCAACTGTGTTTCCTCCAAACAGTCGAGCGTCGATATATACGTGTAAGGGAACCTCCCTTTGGTTTTGTGCACAGTCATACGCCTTCACCCACTGATCATAGCTATAATTAGGAGCTAAGTAGTTCCGTACATCCAGGAAATGGAGTGATGTGGTAGTGAGGGCCATATGATTATTGATCTTCTTGATGACGGACTTGATGATATTCGCCTGGGCCAAGTAGGGGTAAAGAAATTCCTTCACCATGTTCAAGTCATATCGCCCCGAGTTGAAACCTAGCACCGGTAACTGGCCTAGATATTGTAGGAAGCGCACTTTCAATTTCTCCGCATACGGTTTCGGTAAAGGCACATCCTGCGACTGCAGGGGCTGCGACTCGGGCTGCGACTCGGGCTCCGACTCGGACTCGGACTCTTCATCGTCACTAAACGCTACACCCGGTATAGGAATCCGATCGTCCAGTTGGTCCAGTACGTCCTGGAACTTGGACACCAATAGTTCTGTACTGGCCGCACTGACTTCCTCTAAATACGCCATCATGCGGGTGATCAACTCATGGGAATCCCCCGTGGACACGAAACATACCGGTGCAGCGTCATAGCCAGGTACGTTGCTGGAAATACTGACACTGAGAGGAATATGGCGCTGCGTCCACTGCGTTTTCGCTGAAAACATGTCCATGGGCTCCAACAGGGCCTCAAAATCGTAACACGCCCGGTAGGGAAAATAACGATCCGCCTCCGGTATGATCAGACCCTCATCGGCCAGTT